>PVKE010010978.1:0-41281 GCA_004027555.1 Craseonycteris thonglongyai
GTTTGTTGATCGAGTATAAAAACGACACACACTGAAAAATAATGGCACTGGTAAAGAGATTTTTCAGGCATGATGCCTGCAGCACTTGAATGCATACTTATTCATGAAAGAACGAACGAAAAGAACAAGTATACCCAATTCCAGTCTCAAAAAATGAGCCGCTTTCTGGGCACAGGAAGTGGGATAAAGAAGCACCATCCACGGGAAAAAATAAAAGTAAAGACAGCCGAGTCACAGCACTGACCTGAAAGACCACTCTGGACTTCTCTAACAGGTACGTCCGCATGTTGGCCCCAATGATGTGGTACCTCTTGTCAAAGCCGATCTGAATGTACTTCCCAAAGCGGCTGCTGTTGTCATTGCGAGTGGTCTTAGCATTTCCGATGGCCTGTTCAGAAACAAGGAGGGCTTTCTTAATTCCAGGACTGCATGTTTGTGGCAACATTTTCATTCTCTCCCTTTCTGTTCCTACAGGCTCTCAGGCCATTGGGATGACAACGGTCTGCACAGAAACAAAGCAGAACTTCATCTCCCTGCCTCCTTCACTCCTAAGAATGGCCACTGAGCGTAGTGAGTAGACTGGTGAGCTCTTTATTTTTTAAAGCACTTAGCACAGGGCTAGGGGTCAGAGTTCCTGAGTTCCCTGGGTTTCCCTAAGTTGCTCTGCAAAATTTGGGTCTTGAGGATGGTATCCTTGGCAGCATTTATCAAATACATACAGTGTTTGTCTAGCGATTGGGGGGGCTCTTTAAAAGGGACTAACCAGATGGGAGGTGCACCCCATTGTCCTTCCTCTCTTTTTCCTTTTTCCTGTTGGAATGCACATGTGATGGTGACAGCTAGAGCAGTCACCTTGAGACCACGAGGGAAAGGTCTACAGACTCACAGAAGAAACTGCTCTGATACCCTTAAGCCACTAATCCAATGCCAGCACCCAACAGGCTCTGAATTTCTTGTGAGAAAAATAAACCCTCCTGAGCTTAATCCACTTCGATCAGGTCTCCATGACTCGGCAATCAAATGCCATTCCCAACTGATAAATGGTACTTCCTAGAAAAAGACAAGAAGGTCAACAGCACCCAGCTCTCCACACCTCATCACTAGGACAAATCAGGAAGCCATCGCCCTCTTGGTCCCGTTTCCTGTACTATTGCAGGGGCACAGTTCAAAACACTTAACGATCATTTTAAAAAATGAGTGACTGAATGACTTGGTCTCATTCGGTGAAGAGAGCAAATTGCAAGTTATATTAAGTGAAAAGCAAGTTACAGAATGGTTGATAGACTGGATACCACTTCTACATGACATAACAGAACAGCACTGTTTGTGGTTTGTGCATACACAAACACGTAATAAAACGAAACTGGACTGGAACAAGTAATTTCAATCTACTGGGATTATACAGTAAATAACAAGGTACATACCAGGTCGCTTGGCAACAGAGAAGGGAGCAATTAGCCATGCCCAGCAGAATGAAAAAGGCTTTAAGAAGTGAAAAATGAAGCAGATCTTATAGGGTGAGTAGACTTTTACCAGTAGGGAAGGAGAAGGAATTCTATTTATAAATGCAGCTTGGACTAAGGGACAGGGTGCGCGAGAGAAGGGACAAGTATGAAGCGACTAGACTATGCTGAAACATGACAGAAAACAAGAGAAGATGGGATCAGTGAGCTATGTTGGGGGGGGTGCAGATTCTTATATGAATAGGTTAATAGTTATAGGCTTTCTGTTTCTTTACCTTAAAAAACCAACCAACCCACTAACCAACAAAAACAAGTTAAACTCTGAAAACTGCATGGGAATTGGTCTTAGTCTATCCACTTCCCCACCTGAAACCCTACCCCCCTCTGTTCTTTCTCCCAGGACGGGGAGCAGGGCTCTGGGTCTCCCATAGTCGTATGCCAGCCGACTGCAGGCACCCCCAGAAGCCACGCGACCCTCTTGGCCTGGACTTGAGTTAGGCTGCTGCTCTAACAGTCTCTTGATTACCAGTGTCCTTTTAATCAGTGCTGCGCTGTGAAGACATCATTCCCAGGAGGCTGACAAGCTCTGGCACTTGCACAGAACACAGTCAGGGAGCGCTGGCACCAATGACAAACCAGCCCGATCCACCCTGTAGTCACTTTTCATCTGAAAAACGGCCGCTGGGGGCAGCCCACTGGGAACCTCGCCTCCTCAGACCTCTCCCAACTCTCAGGCTCTTGGGAGGTGTCTGTGGTTGCAGCCTGGTGACGTGCCCATAGCCGGCTGCTCTGATGGGAGGGGCCCTCCTTCCCCAGGACAGGGCAGAGGCAGCTGTCCCGGGATGAAGATGGGCCTGGTGTTGGCTCTGAGGAGCCACAAAGTTGACTGGGCTTCTGACCTGAGGGCCCAGCGAGGCTCCACGCTTGTGAAAAGCTGGGTTTTGGAAGAGCCAAAGGCTCTTTCTCTGCTTGGTGACACCCTTTCCAACCCCACCCTGAGTCCTTCCCAGCTACAAGTCTTCCTTTCCATGTTCATTCCAAGATTTCTCTCAACTACATCACTTAATAACAGCTCAAGGGACAGTCTCTAGGATGGCAAAAGTCTACACTTGACAGAGTGAGCCCTTGGGACTCATTCACGTAGTTTCCCAAGGACCAAACGGCACATGACAGAAATTTAATGTTTTGAGCCCAAACTGCGATAGCATTTTATTTACACAACATCATGCAAGGTTAGGCTGGTTAATGAATACACTCCTCCCTTAGACCTTAGCAGCTGAGCCACATGCTGTGTGTTGTGGGTGTGCGGACCGCTCTCCTGTGACCCGCCTCCCCTGGAGTCCATCAGCCTCCTCAGGCCGTAAGGGATGCTGAAGACACGAGACCATTTGAAAAGCATTCCCAAAGCAAGGGCTCAAACAGAGACATGCACACCAGTGGTCACAGTAACATTATTCACAGTAGTCAAAAAGTGGGACCAACCCAAGTGACCATCAACAGAGGAATAAACAAAATACGGTGCACCCACACAATAAAATATTGCCCAGGCATAAAAAGGATATACCCTACCACATGGATGAACTTTGAAAACATGCTAAGTGAAATAAGCTGGACACAAAAGGACAAATAGTGTGTGATTCCACTTGACTGAGGTACCCAGAGGAAGCAAATTCATAGAGACAGAAAGCAGAACGGGGCTACCAGGTGCCGGGGGGAGGGGAGACTAGGGAATCAGTGTTCAATGGGTAGAGTTTGGGAAGATAAAAAAAGTCTTAGAAATGGATAATAGTGATGGTTACACAACATTGTGAACTTCATGACAACTATACACTTAAAATGGTTGAACTGATACATTTAATATTATATGTTTGATCACAATAGAACAAGAAAATTGTTAAAAATCACTCACCCTGTGTCAGGCACATGTTTAATAATGTAGTGATTTGCCTTCACTGAATTCTCATCTTGACTCACAATTAACCTTGTTCTGTCACCAGAGATCAAAGAGGTTTACTCCTTTCTCTGTTTTGCCCCAAGTGACTGCTGACTATTTCCAGGAGAGGCCCTGTGTGTCTTTGAAATCTTAGGGCTTAAAGATGAACTGGAATGTGAAAGTCAGGGGCAAAGGAGAAGCTGAAAACCTGGTTTCGCTCCCACTTGAGATGGAACGATGCCGGCGGTGCTGCTGTCTTGGCTGCCTCAATTTAAGTGCAGGGGATGGTCCAAGGGAGGCCCAGGTCCCGGTCCCCAACTCATGGTCTGAAGGGAGGCCATGGCCACGCCCCCACTTCAGCTTAGAATGAACACCGCAAGCAAATGGACCACCAACTAAATGTCTGACAACAGTAAGTTAAGCAAATCCTGGCCAAACCACCTATGAACATATGTTTGCAGCCAATCAGACAGCTCATAAAACGTTTAATGATATGGGGACAAGGCTTATATGACAGTATCCAGTGAAAAGGCTGGAAGGAAATATTCCAAAATGTTGAACAGTTATCAGCAAGCTGTACAACCTGGGGGGATTCTTTCCTTTCATTCTTCCATGTTTTCCAGTGAGTCTTTCTTACCTTTTTGATAGGTCAGTGGTTCTCAGAGTGTGGTACCCAGACCAGCAGCATAGGCATCACCTAGGAGCTTGTGAGAAATGCAGATTTTTGGGCCCCTCCCCAGACCTTCTGAATGAGAAACTCTGGGGCTGGAGCCTGGAACCTGCTTCGACAAGCCATCTAGGCGACTCTGATGCACAGGCGAGTTTAAGGACCACTGTTACAGATTCAAAGTTTTTCTTTCATTTGTTTGTAAACATGCTTTCCACTACATTAACTATTCCAATTCATAGAAGAACAGATATTGAAACCTGCTTTTGCCAAATTCTTAATGAGTACGTCGCATTCCATTACTCAGCAGGGAAATAGTTCTCCAGATAAATGCAACTCTATCGGCAGACTGTGTCTGGAGAATCAATGAACGCCTATGAATTGAGACTCAGAATTACTCCTGCCTCTGGTAAAGGCAGAGGGAGGGGGTAGGGGGCTGGGAAGGTCTAGGCAGGGTCCTGTCTCCCCCCAGCTCCAAAATCATCTGAAAGGCCAACTACTTTGGTGACTTGAATCTTTTTTTTTTTTTTAGATTTATTTTATTGTTTTTGACAGAGACAGAGACAGAGAGAAGGGGGAGGGCCCAGAGCAGTCTCCACAGTTGTATGTCATCAGTTTTTGACAGTTTTGTTCCACACAGGTGGGCTGGAGACGAGCAGGGAGGGAACTGGGCAGGGGCCTCCCGCATGGGAAGCTTGCCCCCATGAGAACCAAACTGGGGACCACACTCCTGTTCAGCATATGGGTCCACAAGGGCCGGGACCGGGATTTGATCCTCAGACCCCAGGGCTGCAAAGCGAGCACTTAACTTGCTGAGTCATCCCCGCTTCCCCTGATGACTTGAATCTTAACTGACAGGGCAGTGCAGAGAAATCTGATGCTATCTTGGTAGCAACTGGCCTCACCAGAGAGTCTTCTTACTAAAACAAAGGGCCTGCCCAGGGCTGGCAGGGGGTGGACTCCTGCCAGACTGTGACCCTCAGCTGCAAAGGCAGAAAATCAAAACTGGCCCAGGGTCCGTGCAGTTACTCAGTTCTACTCCAGCCATATGAAGTTTCTATCCAGGCAAGGAGAAGACGGGGAAAGGAGTTCAAACATGAGGAGTCACAGCAGGCCTCAGTTTTAGGAGCCACTGGCCCCGCACTTGCATGGACGGCTCTGAGCCGACCCAGCCAGGTAGGGGAGGAGAGCATGATGGGGAGCGGGTTCAGGGAGCGGAGACAGACAGGACCTGCCCTGACCAGCTCAGGCCCCTCAGGTAACCGTTTCCTGAGGATCTTCAACAGATTCTAGGTTATCACACAGCATTTGGATCTACCTTCCTCCCAAAATATAAAATGCCCAAATACTTTTTGGGGGAAAAAAGAGGAGTTTTCTACCTAAGCTCCCCACCCCCACGAGAATTATTCTCCCGGTTCAGTGGGCCTTTCAGCACCGAGTCGTCTGGGCGGAGCGCGGATTCGCGGGCACCTGATGGCAGGGCAGCAGGAGAGGGAAACGGCAGCAGACGGAGAAGCACTCTCTCTACACCATTCAGCAGAGTCAAGGGACAAGGGAAACACAAAGACAACACTCTCCCCAATCCTGGGGACCTGAGGATGCTACCAGGCTGGATTACTCTCAAATCTGTGGTCCTAGGGGCACTGCTGTGGGTTCTCCCTCAACGGCAGACCGTGGGCTCTCAGGGAAAGACGTGAATGCTGACCCCATGAGGTGCTTCCAAGGACTCCCTGGGATCAGCCATGTAAGGCTGCAACCTAACGGCCCCGCTGCTGGAGCGGCAGCTCCAACCCGTAAGGCCCAGGGTGCTGGGCAAGCTTTACCTCCATAATGGGACTGGACGCCAGGACCTTCTCTTCAACGTTGCTGTCATTGGCGGAGCCACCAACCGTGGCGAAATAGCGCATGGCATACTTGGCAGACACGGTCTTGCCGGCTCCGGACTCCCCGCTGACTATGATGGACTGGTTCTTCTCGTCTCTGCAAGAGAAAGAGCTCTGGTCAGTCGCTGGCCACGAAGAGGCTGTGTTGCCTTCCAGGGGCTCCGTCGACAAGGGGCTGGGTGCAATTAGTGGTGCCTGTCCTTCTTTTAGGGAGAAGTGTAAGGGACAGCACGAAAGTAGTGCTCCCTCCCTCACAATTCCACACAAGATCTGAAAAGCCGGGAAAGGAAGGCGTTCTGTGAAGGGCTCACAAATGGCCCACGGAAGGGGATGCAGGCAGCTGGTCACTGCCACCTTCTCTCTGGATGCAGTGCCCCGTAGCTCATCAGTTACACATACAAATCTCCTCTGAGAACGGACATACAGACACTGCTAGGTATATATTCTGACCTTTGTTTCTCTCTTGTGCCACTAAGACTAAGTTATACTTTTCTCAAGAAATAGGACCTTTTCTTCTCTCCCGTATTTGCGCCTGGCATGCCACACAATTTGGAACGTTTTTGTCCACATATATGTATCACAAAGGACAACCATGAAGCGCCGGGCTGACCTCGCTTCAAGTTTTCCAGAAATAACATAAAACAGCTATCGGTTGCAGTAATAGGGGTTTTAGTCAGACTAAATGGAAGGCAGAAAGAAGATACTCCTTATCAGATAAAAACACATCTATATTTATCCCTTTAAAACAGATAGTAGGAAGACAGAGGAGTAAAGAGCAGCCTATTGGGTCTCCAAGGAACATGGATATTCAAGCAGGTTTGGGAAATAAATTGCTCGTGGGGGCTATACACTCAGCCATCTATACTCCGGTTCACAACTCATGGCCAGGAGACAGGCACTGTGCTCTCAATCTCTGGGGCCTGGCACAAAATACTTACTCAGTACATACTGTGGGACTACAAGCAACGTAGGTATCAGCCAGCCCCACCTCTTCCAGACAAGGGAAGTGAGCAGTGTGAAGCAGGCGTAGAACACAGGCCTCCTGGCACCAGACCAGGCCTAACACCAGCAACTGTGGCTTCCTGGGCAGAGCACCTATCGAAGGAGGAACAGAGATGCCTCCCAAGGCTGCCTGCGCCACCTTTAATTATCCACACAGGTAGGTTCTAGCTCATCAGCAGAAGTGAATGAAGGCTGACCCTGCTATCTGATCTGGGCCAATAGCCAAGACAATGGAAAAATGCTGCGACGACCCCAATGTCAACTAGAGAGGATCTAGACAGAAAAGAGCTGGGCTGGGCTGTGAGCAGCGACCAGGGGGGGAGATTCGCATATGGCAGCTGTGGGAAGAGAGCTCAATGGTCAGCTACTCTACAAGGTCAGCCAAGAGGTGGGTGGTCTCAGATCACACAAACAGTCATCAAATGGGGAGGGACCTGTGTGAATGCAGGTGGCTGGCAGACACTGTTGAGACGATGAAAAATGCAAAACAACAACACCCCAGATCTTTCCAATTGGCTCTATAACCAATTACTTAGAACCATATATAGATCCCTACACTTAGTATCTGGAGGATGGAACAAGCAGCCCCCTCGGACAGCCTTTATCATTCTAGGATGTCCTTGCTGTCATTAGAGAGCCTGTTTTTTCTCTCCTTGTTCCTATAAAATCTTTACATTAAAAGGTAGCCTCTAAAGAAGCCTATGGATGCTCATATTTCCCATCATTTATTTTTTATTTTAATGTTTTATGACATCCACTGTGCCCTAGGGTGTCACCTCTCCTCTCAGTACCTTCAAAATCGACTCCTTAGAGAACTGCTCTGAAGTGCAACCACCTCAGGCCTCTATGAGTCTGACGAGCTGAACTTTGGAGCCCTAAACAGACCCAAGTTTGATGCCATGTTTAAAACTCCCTGTATCGGCGAGGAGAACTGGGTTGCAGAAGGCACTCCCAAAAATTCTGCCTGAAGTGTGTATGTGTAACCTAAAATAAATGGATGAACACAGAAGTGTCCGAGCCTTAGCCTTCAGCAGAGAACCATGTGGAAGGGCGAGATGTATACTGTCCAAAGAACCTAAGAAGTATCTTTGGGAGCAACATGCAATGCCAGGAAAGAATGAATCAGATCAGGTGTGTGTGAGGGGGAGGGGGGGAGGGGGACAGGAGGGAGTGCGGCTGGGCTCCTGGTGGCACTACAACACACACGAGAAACTGGACTGCAAGGAGACACAAATAACACGCTGTATCTGGCACAGACAGGACACACTTGTCATTTTTCACTTGCAGTGCCAGATGGGAATTGCCCTGTGCGTCCTGGGAAATGACTGAGAAGTCATACACTGGCTCTGGAAAGAGAATGACTCACACAACAGGCAGAAAAGTTTGACGAGCAAGCAGGCTATTCCACAGATAAGTGACCAGGAATTCAAGCACAGGGGCTGGCTTACATGACATCCATGTCAGGAGCTCCAAAGGAGAAGAAATCAAGGCAGGGAAACAAACAAACAAACACACAGAAAGCAGCAGGATATGGGGGCCAATTTTGTTGTTCTAATGGAAATGCATGTCCATGGCCAAGACACTATCAGGACTTATAAATATCCCCAAGTTTTACAAATCTCTAGATTCGAGGCTCTGGGTGTGAGGACGTCTAGGTAATGGCCATTGGTGCCAACTCCGGCCTAATTTGATGGATCATAGAGCTGATGCTGACATGTTGGCTAAAGTCAGGTAAATTCGCCTCTTCTCGCTGTATTGTAGAATTGTACACCTGGAACCCTATGTAATTTTTACCAACCAATGTCACCCTAATACATTTTTAAAAATTCACCTCTTCTTAGACCAGCAAGCACCTTTTAATGACTTCCCTAACTTAAACCAATTTAAAATATGTTTTTAAACTGATGATTTGTATTTAGCTCCTTTGCACTTCCGCACCATTGCTAGTCCATTACAGGGCTAGGTGCGCATTAAGTGTAGGTACACTATTCATAACACTCCATAAATTGGCCTTAAAGGGTGATGTGCGATAGTATTCTCACCTTGTTCTGTATATAGTTGCTTTGTTTCCAACTCGCTTAGAGAACTGGAAACCGGAATATAGGCATTAAAAACAAATTTGAACTTGAGCCTCAGTTGTACTGCTGATTGGCTACCTGACATCGTACAAAGTCATTACCGTATCTTATTTGGCCCTCAGGTTACCTCTGACCGTCAGGACTTTGATTCCCTAACTATGCTGACGTCCCTTTAAGTGGTTACACTGACATTGGTACCCAGGTGTCCAATTCATCCTCACACTCCTGTCAGATTAAATACCTAATGCACAGCTTTAATTATGTTGTCCCTACTCAAAGGAAGTTAACTACTCATTGCTTATCGAGCTGAATCCAAACTCTTTAGTTTGGGCATTTGAAACCCTTTACAGTGAATACCCCTAAGACCAAAACCCTTAATAAGGGAAGGGGCGGGGGGCAAATGGTGGTGCTTTGAAAAGAACGTTAGGCTTTTAGTCTACAGATCTGGCCTTGGTCCTAGTCCTGCCATCTGTAGGCTCTTTGTAGTTTTTAACCACATTAGAGCCGAGACCTCTCATCTTACAGATTTGCTGCAAGATTATGAGATGATTGCTACATTTCTTATAAGATGAGGGTCCTGCAGTTCAGCCAAATTGGTCTACTTGTCAGTCTGTGAAACACACATTTTCCCACCACTGCCATTTACAGCTTTCTCACTACCTGAACTCACCTTCAACACGCTCCCTTCTACTGGAGTTCCCACCCATGTCCAAAGTCCACTCCGTCCAGACTCCAGACCCAAGTATCCTAGCGGGCAACTACTTCTCCATCTTCTAAAGTCCTGCTTCATTTGCTTTGAACTAAGACATTGTCACATTTCATCTTATACTGACACCATTTTCAAATTTTAGTTACTTAGGGCCAGTTGTGGAGGAGATCACTTGTAAGTATGGATTTCTACCCAACAACCTTCAAAACGCCTACGACGAGCGTCCATCCATTTAGCCCAACACAGGCATGACTTAGCCGGCAACCTGGGTCAGTCTGCTTTCCAATAAATCCTTTTTTTTCCCTCTAGAGCTCAGTAAAATTTCCTGTATTTAGCAAAAGTACACCATGGCCAAGAAATTTCACACTCAGCCATTATTCAGGCGCAGGCCATTGTCTGGGAGGCTCGCCCTACCCCGCACAGGGCAAGTCCTTGGCAGGCCCGGGCCTCAGGCTGGAGCTCAGGATCCTGAGGTAAGGACCCCAGCCACCCTCCAGCGTCCGAGTGAAACACAGACACACATGGCTACTCCCCAGTTCACACTGGCTCCGTATCTCTGACACCTGAGAGGCAGGATCAAATTGCTGCTAAACCACCTACTCCTGCAAAAATTTCCCACCAAACCACCGTAGCCTTTCATGCTCCCTCAGCAAGGTCAACCAACCTGCCCTCCCCACTTCTGGTCAGGGGGTGGGGGCGCTGCCTGGGGAAAGAAGGGGGGCAGACAGCCGTCGAGACACCAGTGACCAGCCCAGGAGACACTGCTTGCAGGCTGCTTTAGAGAAAGCTGGCCGAAGCGTTGTCTTGTTTGGGTACCCCTTGGGGAACAATGTGTCTGTCACCCATGGCCTCCCAATTAGCAATCTGCACTCAGAACCCTTAGGGAGATAGCACGCCAGCTGTCTCCAACCAAGAGAAGCCTCCAAAGAGCTTCAGAGCAGCCACCTTGGCTATGACCTGGTGCCCCACCCTCAGACACATGTGGCACCTCTGTCCTCCCCCCAGCACTCCTTGTCCTAACAGCCACATATTAGTCACCAAATGAAGAGCTCATGGAGGGCAGACATGCACTTTAGCATGTCCCCATGAATCCCCAGGGCCCCGATACCAAAGCTCCTCAATCCCTTCCTTTCCTCCCACCCCCACCTCCTCCACACAGTGGCACTGGCCTAATGGCAGCTAGAGACCTAGGATGCACTGTGGATTCCTCCCCGTCCTTCAAGCCCCACGTCCCACTGAGTTCACCTCTTGATACGGTATGCTGTCACCTCTGGGCCCCAGCCATCATCATGGCTGACATGCCTTCCAACAGTAGCTTTCTGCCCTGCACCCACATCTCCCTCTAACACAACCCCCTCACGTGACCTTCCACGCATGAACACAGCCATGCCGCTCCCCGGCCTTAAGACTGCCCCTGGCAGCCCTCTGTGCTCTAAGACCCAGGCTCCTCTGTGTCCCAGCCAGCACCTCTCTCCCCAGCTTGGTCTCGGGTCGTTCCAGTCACATGGGGCTTCTTTCGGTATTCCTTCCTCCTTTACAGGCACCTGAAGCGAGTCCGGCTCAAACTGATTTCCCCTTTGTTTTGATCTCATGGCCCTGAATTCCTGGTGCTCATCACCTTCTGCCTCGTGACTCCTCAGGTATGATTGCTTCTCAGTGTCAGTAATCTCCTGTTTGCATCCTGCTCGCATGCTGTACACAATTCTTAGCCATGGATCCCTGGCTAAGCAGTCATAAGGCTACTCGGTGCCAGGGCTCTCGTTTGAAAGAAGATAACGCTGAAGTTTGGAAAGGCCATGCGATATGCCCCCGAGTCCTCAGCGAGTGAGGCACCGAGCCCAGACTCAAGCGCAGGCTTCCACCTGCCGGCCCAATCTCCCTCTGGGGTGTGCTATGAAGTGTCTAACATTGTCGCTTCGCTATAGAACAAAGCATCCCTTAGTGAGTCCCCTCTACCAAATCTAGCCTCAGTGCGAGAGGCTAGATGTACACCAGGTGTCCTCGGTACCGGTGGGCTACATGTCACCTCCTCCACTGAAACATCACTTCTTCAGAAGCCCTTCCCTGACCACGCTTCCGTCATAGCACTCGCCACACCATTCGTGGGTACTTCGCTTGTCTACTTAACGGTATGCCTGACACCCCTGTGTGCACCACTGGAACATAAGTCCCATGAAGGTCACTCTCCGATGGGCGGGCAGCACCTGGACCATGTCATGAGGAGCGCCGCAGCCAGGACTATCACGTGTGGTGGTCCATACAGGCTGAGCCCAGGGTTAGATGCCCCTGCAGGTGTGCGATTTACTGCCTGCAAAACCAGGCGTGGTGGCCTCAGTCGCCACACTCACCCAGGAGAAGGGAACTGAGCACAGGGGGTCCACGCCTCAGACAGGGACAATTCCATGTCCCTGAATTGGGCACTCCCGAGGGAGGGTAACGAGGGGGGCGTAACACGCGGTAAAGCCCCAACACACAGCGCCGCTGCCGAACAAGAGGGAGGGACGTCTGGCTAAGACGCAGGAGGACGGGGTGCCCGCCTCTGAACACACCACTGAGTCCCTCCGTCGCTTCTCCTTCTGGTGACAAATGATCTGAAAATCTGGTAGAATACATTCTGTTCACTAATGGGATCATCAATCTACTGTTTCTTGCCTGTCTGTGTCTGTCTCGTCTCTAATTATATTTTCAACGCCATCATCTCAACACAGATCTACTATGGTTTTTTCTTTTTTAAAGACTACACTAGAGAATGGGGAAACAAAGAATTTTTAATTAAGAATTTCTGTTCAACCAAAATGCGTGTGTCAGGACCATGAACAGTTAATAATTGGGAGACAGGCTAGGAAAATATTAAAACGAATCGTAGACACGGTGCTAAAGAAACGCCGACAATACTATGTGACATGATACCATCGTTAAAAACTTGAACAAGCAAAAAGAAAACAGAATAACGGTAAGAGCTATAAAGACAGAACCACATTAATACAAAATGATATGGAACCCCTACTGGAGTGCAGGAGTCAAGTCAAGGGAAGGGCAGGACCAAACTGGGGGAACACATCTGGGTTCTGTGAGGAGGGAGACAAGGCCAGGGGACAGAGATAAGCTAGGGGGGCGGTGGGGTTAGGTGAGAGGGATACAGAAAATGACAGTAAGGCACATTGGGGCTGGAAACTGAGTCGCGCAATTACAATGAGTCTACTGTTACAGGCTTCCTCCCAAGGTGCGGGGGGGTGGGGGGGCGCCAGAGAACATCTGTGCTGTGAGGAGAAACTGGGCCAGAAAGCTCCATGCTGGGGAAGCCGGGATGGCTCAGCAGGTTAAGCGCTCGCTGTGCAGCCCCGGGGAACAAGGATCAAATCCCAAATCTGGCCCATGCAGACCCATATGCTGAACTGGGGTGTGCTTCCCATGTGGGAGGCCCCCAGCCCAGTTCCTGCCCTGCGTGGCCCCTGCTCACCTGTGTGGAACAAAACCATGTTGGAGACTGCTCTAGGCCCTCCCCCTTCTCTCTGTCTCTGTCAAAAACAATAAAATAAATCTTAAAGAAAGAGAGAGAGAAGAAAGAAAAAGAGAGAAAGAGAGAGAAAGCAAGCCAGCTCCAAGCAAGAGATTCTATGAACCCTGCCAATAAGAAAGCCAGGCCTGAAAGTGCCACGTAGGCACCTCCAGGCCCCAGGCTCCAGGTGTGAGGGAGGTGGGCAGACATCCCAGAACACCTCTGTATGTCCTACCTTGCCTCCTCCTTCCCCCCACCAGGCAGACCTGTCGTGCTCAGAACTCACGCCACGGGGAAGACCGTCATAAACAGTCACTGGAAACTGCTCAGTTCATACCTAGCTGTCAGAGTCCTCAGGGTCTTCTCAGTAAGGTGAAACTGAATCTCTGACAGTGTGGGAGCTAAGACTTTGCACATGTGATATCCAAGTATCATTTTCCCACCTCGTTTTCAGGGCGGCCTTCAGAGTGCTGGGTTCTATTTATAAACTGCCTGGATGCAGCATGATACAGGTAGCTGGGAAATGAATCCATTCCCTCCACTTAACTCGCGTTCCCAGGAGAGGCTTCTCCTCTGGATGTGACAGCTTCACAGGGAGCACCCCAGGGAGACACAGCAAGCCCATCCCTCATCCGCGAAAAGCAGGGGCAGGGTGAGGCGGAGAGGCAGGGGCAGGGTGGGGCGGAGAGGCAGGGGCAGGGTGCAGTGGAGAACTGGTTAGGGGGCACCTCACATGAACGCCCCAGCTCCTCTGCTCTTAAAATAAGGGGCTGGGAGACGATCCCTAAGACCTGCTCTCTGTAATTCTGTGATTCCAGGTTGTAGTCGAGCTGTGTGATACGTCCACCTTAACAGCAGTTACCTGCTAATGTCGAAAATATATTTTGGAACTCAGAAACCCGTAGGTTTAGGCGAGGGTGGGCAACAGGCAAATGTGTTCCATAATTTTGTAGTTTATAGACTTGTTTTGGTGGATGTTGTGAGTAGCTGGGGGTAAACTGTGATATACACCTAATAGCTGTACCCTGCAGTATCACAAAAAATTGCTTTTCAAACTCTGCATCATTTGGTCCTAGAAACTATTTTGCAGTGAAGGAGCACATTCAAGTAAAAGCAGGTAAAATGACATTGCATCGGTCAGCAGGCCAGCTGGGATTTGAACCAGGTGCCCGAGTACCTCGGTCCAAAGCCCAGCCTCCCTCTCCCGCTATCTCCCTGCCAAGCCACCAGTCAGACACAAGCTCTCTATTTCTTTTCTAGATAATGGCTTCATCCACCCATCTTTTAAATGTAGAGCATCCCTGAAGGTCGATGGCTACATCTTCTCTCTCACAATCGCCCGGTTGCCTCAAAGGTGACAACGTTGTACCTCAAGACTGTAACTGCCGCCTGAAGGTCGTCAGCCCTCAGGTGTTTCTTCTCAACCCAGATCTCTCCCGAGCGCCAAACACATGTGCCCAGCTGCCCACCAGACAGCTACGCGTGGAGGTTCCATGTCCAGAATGGAGCTGCCCAGCTCTGCTCCCCACCAACCTGCTCCCCAGCCGGCCTCCCTCAGCGCAGGGCTCAGCGCCTCAGACAGAAATGACCCGGGAACTGGGAATGGCCGTGGGCTGCCCTCTCTCCCATACTCCCTGTCAGGCAAAGCGGCCTGCGCTGCCTTGATTCTTTTTCTAGTTCATCTCCCAAGTCCTGTCCCTCATCCTCCCTCTCCTGGATCCCACCACAGCCTCATAACCGGCCTCCCACTTTTTGTCCCATACGCAAGCTGTTCTCATGGCTCCTGGAAAGATACCTACACAGGACTCACAGGTCCTGACTCGCACCCTCACATGAGACTCTGCGGCCCGGGGGGTACAGGCATCGCCTTCAGCATCCCGGGCCCTTCATGATCTGTTCCCAGAGACCGTTCCAGGCAGAGACGTCAGGCTGTGCAAAAAGTGGGAAAGCCCGGGCAGTGTTCAGGGAAGAGGTGAAGTGCAGGGTGCTCGGGTCCCAACATCAAGTCATGGCCTCTGGCAACACTGACGACCAAAGCTGTCATTTGTTCACTACCGTATTTTCCGGCGTATAAGACGACCGGGCGTATAAGACGACCCCCTAATTTTACAGTTAAAACATAGGTTTAGGCCTATATTTGCTGTATAAGACTACCCCCCACTTCCGAGGCTGTAGTCTTATACAGCAAATATAGGCCTAAACCTACTATGTTTTAACTGTAAAATTAGGGGGTCGTCTTATACGCCCGGTTGTCTTATACGTCGGAAAATACGGTAACCAGGGCTGGATGTTAGAAACACCTGTGGGGCTTAGGAAACCCGCCCTGTTGGGTCCCACACCAGACCAACTGGAGCACAATCTCTGGGGTCAGGGTTTTTTCACCACTACTCTAGACTCAGCAGCTCAATTAAATGGGTCACTGTACAAATATGTTCAAGCACTTGCAACAATTCAAATACCTTGTAACCGAGGCCTGGTCAGTGTTAGCCTAACACAGTGTAACACTGAACTTGAAGATTAGCTTCAGGAGGATGCACAGGGTCTTGAACTTGTAAATGTAATAACAATTCCTCCTGGCTACAGAGAATAAGAGCCTCTGCAATGAATTCCAAGCTCCAGCTGATGGCTTATGACACATCACCCGGAAGTCAAAGCCGAGTGCTTTACTAACTGTATTTGCACTGCTGAGACCCACACAGTTGCAATGCCGGGGCCGACTGGCCGGTCCGCTTTGGATGTTGGCAGCACACAGACTCACACGCACAGAAAAGAGCACATCACAGCCTGCCGGTGCCTGGAGTTGGGAAAGTCATCAGTCACACTATCTCCTACTTCACAGGCTCCTAACGCGGGGCCCACAAATTCCCAGCAGGTCTGTGGATAGAAGTCAGAGGGAACCATGAACTTAGATGGAGTGAAGTACACTTACACTCATCCCGCATTATCCGCAGACTGGGTCAGAATACACTATATGGAAAATTTCAGGAATACAAAATGCATAAACTTTAAAGTGCATGCCACTCTGAACAGAGTGGGCCTCACGCCATCCCACCCTGCCCCACCCAGGATACGACTCCTCTCTTTGTCCAGCTATAAGAGCTTATAATACATACTCTCCCCACCCGTTAGTCACTTAGCCATCTCAGTTATCGGATCCACTGTCGAGGGACTGCAGTGCTTGTGGTCAAGTCCCCCTTATTTTACTTAATAAAGTCTCACTCACTTCATCACGTAGGCCTTTGATCATCTTACATCATCACAAGAAGGATGAGTAAACAGCGCAAAATTTTGAGAGAGACCATTCACAGAGCGTTTATTACAGTACACAGTTATAACCGTTCTCTTTTGTTACTAGTTGTTGGTAATTTCTTACTGTGCCTAATTTACAAGTTAAACTTTGTTAAGTATGCATGTATAGAGAAAAACAGTATATTCATGGTTCGGTACTATCCTTGGTTTTATCCACTGGGAACCTTGGAACATGTGTTAAATGGAACAAAAGAAGATAAGCGCCCTTGATTCTATTTTCAAAGATTCTTTTCTTTGCCTGGTTCCAAAACCATGCCTCTTTACACAGCATGGAGACAACGGCTTTTAAGGAGACCACGCTTACATTTTATCTGTCCTGTAATTCCCAAGGGCCAGATTTCAGAGGCAACCCCACCCAGGATACGGGGCATGGTTTTCTCTGGTGAAAAATACAGTTTAAACCATAGAGTCGGCATGTAAACTTTCAGGCCTTGGGACTGAGGCTTAGCAGAAGGCTAAGGGCACTCTTGTACAATTGGCCTCTATTGCTCTTAGTAATCCAATACTGTCCCAAGGGAATGCAGACATTTTTCAGACGAGTTCTTAGGTGATGCTGATGATGCTGGTTTGGACAGTTTAAGAATGACCATCCTTTGCTGGTTTAAAATGTAATGATTCTCTTTTGTGGCCATGAAATCACATTAACACCTGTGCCTGAAGCTGAAGTGGCCTCCATTATTTTGGGGTGTCTACTCTGGAGGGTAAACGGCTGGCTCAAGAAACACATTATTCGTGGACCATCGCCTCTCCTCCCGCAGCCACAAAGGTTCTCACGTGCCTCCATTCAGAGACTTTCACTGGGCTCAGCTTTCTCTGCCCCCTTCCATCCCTAAAAGCACGTAGGCCCAACCTCTGGGCCCAGAAAATATTTCTTCCACCCTTCAAGAATGAGACATTGCAGACTGGGCCGTGTTGGGAACTGAAAGACCCCAGGGCATACCGTGGACAGCCCACCGAGTCTGGTGCCCAGTACGTACTAACTAAATATTTTATGATGAAAGCACAGATACCATATGTGAAAAAAGAGAGGACAGTTTGACTACAATTGTAGCCACTTCTGCCAGATACTTAATATTCATGCCTAAATTATTATGTAGCACAATGATTATAAAAGTCATTAAACATGGTAGGCCAATTGTGCTGTAGGTTTTACTTGATTACAAAAATAAATGCCCAACCTTCATAGTGTTCTGCCCATACAGCTTTAAAAATTAGGCTATTACTTCCACACACAAACTCACAGACCTGAAACTTGGAAAAGCTAACTGCCTTAGGAATCTCACTTAGGACCCAATATTCTAGCCAGAAAACGAGAGTCCCAGAGACAGGCAGAGGAAGCAGAATCAGGCAGATGTGAATGTGAGGACAATGCAGGGAGCCCAAGCATCAATTAGGCAGAGTAATAAAGCTTCCAAGAAAAAAAGATGCGACAAGGGACCTGGGGAAGCTCAGAGCAAGAAAGTATTTGCAACTTGATTCCTCAGTCCTCCCATGAGAACACAGCTGACTGCATCAGCGGCTTCCCCAGATGAAAGGAGTGGGAACTAACGTTCCAAGACACAGGGCATGGGAGATCTCTGCCTTTCTTGAGGGCAGAAGCCAGCAGGGGAAGGTAGCAGAAGTTTCTAGGGTCCACAGCCACTGACTGCTAACAGATCTGGAGGGTAGGAGCTTTTCTATTTTCCTCCCTTCACTGGGGACTCTAGGTAGGTGAGGCATATCTCCACACATAACTCCGGCTTCCACCTTGAAGTCACTTCACAGGCATCGCCCAGAGAGGGTGCAGAAGAACCACAGGGAAGGGCTTGCTGGAACAGACCACAGGTCTTCCTTGGTTGCCTCCTTTCCAAGTGACACAGGGACTTGCCCCCAAGCCAGGTCTGGGGTGGAAAGTCCCACTGTTCTTCTCACGATTGAGCCTTGTTGGGACCTTGTGCTCAGCGGACCACACTGAGACAGACTGCTGGACAGGACTGTGAGGAGCAGGAGCTCAGAAAACCAGGGCTTTCAATGCGAAGATGCACAGATCTGAGAAATCATGGCAGGGGGTGAGGGGAGGACAGCAGAGAAATCAGCCTGACCGTGTGAGCTTCAGCCCCCACCCCAACCGGGACAGAGCAAGCAAGCACTGATCACAAATCATACAGAAGCTGCAGTCAGCTCCCAGTTCACGAAAGCTTAGCAGTTCAGGCAAATGCAACTATTTTCATGCTGTCCCTCATTCAGCCACACTGTCTTGTATCTTCCTTCCTGTATTCTCCTTTTGGTGGAATTCTCACTCCATGTCTTTCCCCCGGTTCCATGCCCTGAAAATTCAGCTGGAAGCAGGTGCTGCTATCTGCCCCCCTCCCCGCAATGTTGAAAGCCACTCTGGTAGCCCCAGTGGGATATCCAGCCCAACCTTCTCCCTTCTACCTGGCAAGAGCCCTTCAAACACATCATGCTTCGTTAAACAATGTGCTTCAGGCTGAAGGTGTTCAAGCAAAGACATAACCAACCTCATGGCTTCATTGTAACTGCTGGGCTCAGACTGAATGCACACTGAATGGCAGCTCTAGTTATGTATCGATAGCACTCTTATTCATGGGCTCGCCGGTACAATGCCCCAAGTCTGTGAGTCCTGTGATACAAATAAATTACACCGAGCAGGTCTCTAAACACATCTGAGTCCTCACAAGAAAGACTTGCTTGAATGGGGTGGAAAAAAAAATTGAATAATGGAAAGCCAATCAATCACTTGTTAGGAAAACTTGTCAACTCTTAGGAACATCTCCAACAAAACTAAAATTGAGGAATGCTACTCCCTTCTCTCCCCACACAGGCTTCTTGAGAGAGCCTTAGATTTCTCTCATGTGCCAGCCCCGTTCCCGATGGGACTCCCCCTCAGATCTCTGAGGTTGGCCAAGGCATCCCCCATACCTGCACCCACTCCCTGAAAGTTTAAGATGGCAAATGAAACCATGTTGACAGATGAAAAGACTACACTTATGTCAAGCCCTGCCCTTCTGCAATAGCAGCCTCAGGCCAAAAATAGATGCACAGGGTCCTTTAATTACGTGGGCTGAACGAGAGAGGAACCCAAGATCTTTGTTCTAACAGACAGCTCCTATTGATTACTCACCTCCCTGCCGTCTCTCAAGTGCCTTGTTATGCGGCACAGATATAAGTGGCCGAGACTTAGCCATAAAATAGGACACCCAGGTAACACTGGATAATCAAAACCCACACTGATTGATATCAATTCAATCCTACCCCATGATCGCATCGAACATTTTGGTTTACCCTCCTGCTGACAACTGTCAGTCAGATCACACTCTTTCTCCCACTTTCCAGGCACAGTAACCAGTGCAAAGTGTAAGTGACTCATCTGAAGCCAGGGCTCCCTTGGCATGGTCCCCTGCTGCTCCTTCCCCTGCCCCCCACAATGCCAGCCCTCACAGAAGGTGTGGCACTGAGTGCTTTCCACAGGTTACAGCCCCTGATGCCCTTGGGCACAGACAATGGGTCAAGATGAACAAGAGCCCCAGAAGTCAAGTCATACTTGAGTGCCAGCACACCTCTCAGCATCACGGAAGGTAGGAGAAGGGACAGGATGATACGGAACTCACTGCCCAGCAGTCACACGGCATGGGGTAAAATTCTGAACTTTCTAAGCATCTGAAAATTGCTCTCCTGAGGGGCTGACACTCCAGAAAGGGACACCTAGCACACCTTAGACTAAAGCAGCATTTGGGCTGAAATGTGCAGAAGAACCCATCAAGTCTGAGACTTTGGAGAAGGGCTGAGACCTTAGAGAAAGACCTCTAGAGGGTGTTGTCAGGTGTCAACATTGACAGCCCTAAGGTTAACCTTGACCAGTCCTTAGAAGTTCCCAGTGATACAAGTTCAGAAATAGGAATTAGCTGTGTGGTGGTGGGTCCAGAACACAGGAACTGGTGAGCTCACCCAAAGACTTAGACAAGTCTTTCCTTGTCTTTCCTTGAAGGACAAATGTGGGCGTACAAGTGTAATTATGGAACTACCTTGCCCTCTGGGGGAAAAAAGAACCCTTCTGTCATAACAAGCTTCCCCTTTTCTGGTCAAAGATTCAACAGTGGCTCCCTGTGAGCAGAGGGACTCTTTTAATGCAGACATTGTCTGTTTCTTTGGAAAGTTGTTGAATTCTGACGATTTGCATGCTGTGGAGGGCTGAGTAATGTAATGAAAGCGGTCCTCAAATAGTCCCAGGACTAGCATTTGCTTGCTGTTTTAATCTTTGTTAAAAAACCATTGTGGGCTCTCCTTTCATAATCTTAAATGCTGAAGTCTGGGCTATTTTTAGTAATAGTTGTGAGCAGTTGCTCATTCCATGAGAGATGTGCAAAACTCCAAATGGTTCAGTGTTTTCAGTGTTATTTTTTTGGTGTCATTTATCAGAATCCACAAGAATTTTAAAATTGAAGAAATACTCGCTTGGAGGAGCAAGTGTGCCCAGGGTGAGGGCAGCTGGCTTCCTGCGGGTCCCCAGCTTCCTTCTTGGCGGCTGCATGAAGTCACAGCGTGTCATCCCGTCTAGACCCTCCGATAGAGCACACGAGGCTCCCTCTCTCTTCCACTGACGTGTGCAAGCACCTGCTTCAGGAGCCACCTGAAGGAAACCGTTCCTGTGCAGGCAGCACGCTGTCCTGCCAGGTGCTCTCTGCAATGAGCACTGTGATGTGCCCCATCTTATATTTGTCAAATGCTGATCTTGTTAACACAGTAAGGTGCTTGCCCGGATCACAGTCACCTCCCAGCCTGGTCTCCTGGAAGTCCTACAGGCTCCAAGCCTGGGAAGCTAACCTCACATCGACCTGCTCGGCAACCACAGCCTGGTGGTGCGTTGTGCTGAGCCATGCTCTGGTTTCCTGACTGGTGGGGAAGGGTCACTGGGAAAGGGAGGTGTCGAGCAGTAGACCAGGGCTTCAGAACCCAGGGAAGCAAGATCAGAGGGCTGTGCAGCCTTGAGTTGGAGACGGGCCCTGACAACCAGCCTCTCAAATGCTCCTTCCTTAACCCCATTCTCTTTTTGCGTCATTTCCTTGCCATTCCAGACCCTCAATTCCACCAGGATCTAGCTCAGTCAAGGACCTAGTCCTATGTGAACCCAAGATCAAAATGTTTTCTTTTTACATCCTCATTTATAGTTAATGAAGCATACATTTAAAAGGTTGCTGGCTTATGATTTGGAAAACCCTCTCTTTAGTATAGTAAGGTAGATTTATATTTGTATCGGTTATCACGTGTGGTACTCAATTGTTCTCCAAGTAGATATACTATTAACAAAATACACACAAGTCTTTTCGGATAGAGTTCTTTACAACATATTATTCACATTTGCCTCCCTACGCTCCTCCTACCTGTCTCAACATTATTCTATCAAGTCTGGGCTCAAACGATACTAAGAAATATAATTCCATAAATGCATATCCACTTTGTGGTACACCTCAAACTCATATTGAATGTCAACTGTAATTAAAAATTAAAAAAAAATTTTTAAGGAAAATTTAAAATCCCTTCCTTCTCTAAAATAGCATCTCTAAATCTGCTACACTCTACTTCTTTATTATTTTGGGGGAATAACAGATTCACTGAGATGTAATTCACATACTATACAATTTACCCATTTAAACTGCACAATTCAATAGCATTTAGTATATTCACAGAGTGTAACCTTGAGCAAAATCAGTTTGAGAACATTTCATGACCCCGAAAAGAAACATCCTGTCCGTTATCAGTCATTTCCTGTTGCCCACCATCCTCCCAACTCTAGGCATCCACTGATCCACCGTCTATACTATAGGTCTCCCCATTCTGGACGTCCATAGGCATGAAAGCAGACATTCTACAATGACTGTTTCACTGGCTTTCTTCACTTCACAGAGTTGTTTTTTTTTTAGGTTTATCCACGTGTCAAATACTTCATTCTTTTTGTGGCCAAACAGTTGATGGACATTGGGGTTTTTCCGTGTTTTAGCCATTACGAATAATGCTATTAATATTCACAGACAGGATTTTTTGTGTGGATATATTTTCATTTTTCTTGGGTTTTAATAGGAGCTTTGTGAGCTTTCTCTAAGGATAACCCATGAAAAATCCCTTTTACTCTGACCCTATCAAATTCTAACTTATGCTTAAAGATGAAACATGACATACCATTTAGGAACAGTTCTAATTACTTTATTCCCCAATATGCTATGTTCAGTGATTTTTTTAAAGCAGCCAAAATGGACCAGAAAACCCTTTACTCTGAGGTGTTTTATCTGACAAATCAAACAGCACTCCTTTTACTCCAAAAGTTTATCATCTAAAACATTTCAAAAACTGATAGCCGGAGCCACTAGACTGATTTGACTTACCTGACTCCTAAAAATGCCAGTTAGCATTAAATTTTAATTAATCCTTAAAAGATCAATATGAAGGTATTATTTGAATTGGACTAATATAGTCAATTATGGAATGTTTTACAAAAATCATACCAGCTAATTCATACAGTATGTTGTTTGGTACGGTAATGTTCTGTAAAGGCTTGTAGCCTAGCAGCATGATGTTAGCATGGCAACAAAATCACCTAATGACGTATTTTTTCCAGAATACATCCCTGTCGTTAAGCAGCACATGACTGTGCTCTGTGAGACCATTGTTCAAAGAAATGGCTCGCTTGAATGCTGGCCTCCAAGAGACCATACCACAGAACAAGTGAGTCTGTTAGTGGTAGATTCAGAAGATGGGACAGTGTTCTCTAGAACAACATAGAATGACCAGCATGAAAAGAGAGGGTATGGTTTGATTCTAGAAGGATCTGGAAAGAAAGCAGGATGGAAGCGAGGCAGACCTGAGCCCTGACCAGTTTGTACCTTCTCATTTGTGGTATAAGAGAAAGCCTTTAACCAATCTTTTTAAAATTCGTAAAGGAAAATATTAAGAACTGTGACTTCTACCATTTTATTTTGTGTAATGGGTTAAGAGGCCCTCCACTAACTATTTGATGATAGTATATTTTAAAAGTAAGTTTAGGAGCTTTTCATTGTTCAAATGTTCATCAGGTTTTATTTGGGAGACTGTTGTGTCTGTTTTGATTTACTGTCTTCTCTCCCAAGTAGAGAATAAATGGCTCAGGAGGGTAACGTGGCTTCACATTATTCTTTCTTTAGACAAGTAAAGTGCAGTAATACAGCTGGGTGATCACAGCGACTGGGGGATAGATCTTCATCTGAGCTGACTGGAGAAAAGCGGGCTAGCTCTTCATCAGTTTGGGGTATCTGTCTACTTCCCTCCCTACCTCTCTTCCTTATTTCCTTGTGATTCTTTAAAATTACGTAATCGACCTACTATTTATTAGCCTGAGAGTCATAGTTGAAATGGTTTCACAGCAAAACCACTGTTACAATGCCAAGTTACAATGGCAGCCCCCTCATCTCAGAAGGCATGTGTGGGATGGTTGAGAGCTGGATTCTGGCTCCAGCTGCCAATGTCTGAGTCTTATGTTGTGTCATACTAGCTGTGTGACCTTAGGCAAGTCCTATAAACTCTCTGTGCCTGTCTTCTCATTTGTAATGTGGGGATGATAAGAATAGGGCCTTATTCCTAGGAATGTTCCAAGAATCTGTTGCTTGATACATGGAAAATATGTGGCACACACATATGTGGTACTATATGAGATTAAATCAAGCACAAGAGAAAATGATACAATCAAGAGACACAATAAACAAGAGGTGTAGAGGCTGCTGCCAGTGTAAAATGACATACTGCTTTATAGCTAGCTTTGTTTTTCTATAATTAGAAAGAGTACACTCTAAAATCATGGTGAAAAGTACAGTATAGTAACATAGTGGTTTATCATCATTATCAAGTATTAGGTACTGCACATAACTATGTGCTATATTGTTCTAGGACTCGCAGATCAGTAGGTTTGTTTACACCAGCATCACCACAAAAACGTGAGTAATGTGTTTACACTATGACATCACTAGGTGACAGGAATTTTTCAGCTCCATTATAACCCTGCGGACCACCATCATGTGTGCAGTTCATCATTGAAACATCTCTGCAGTGTATTGTGAAAAAGTCATTTTGATGATTTTGTATGTAAAGACATAGTAAAGACATCTATGATAGTAAAGACATCTTTGATCAGTTGTAAGAATATGGCATCATCAGCCCAACTCAGTGAGAGGGGCAAGAGCACTGGAGAATAGGAAAACCTGGATGCTAAAATGGACTCTGACACTGAGCTCTGGGATCTGGCCAGGATCCACAACCACAGGGGGCATTACACCCACCTGTGACAATCATCTGCTACCACAGTTCAGATGAGAGCCACTGGAGTAGTTTGGTTGACTCATTATCAACCATCACAGCAAGAAACTATTTGCACATTGCTGTCGGTACAGCTCTCAAGAGTTTACATCCCAGGAGAAACAGAAAGGGCCATGGTCGCCTCCTTTGGTCAGTCTAGATCTGGATTCCTGGCTTAATTATGGATGCCACACTGCACAGGCTACATCGAAAAACTGGAATAGGGTCAGAGGAAGTCATTCAGAATTGTGACTTGTCACATGATAATATTAGCCAGCCCGAGAAGAGCTCAGCTCCCAGAAGGGAAGACTAAATGCACATTCCCAGAGCAGACGGTTAAAGCACCTGCTCCAGAAAAGAGGCAGGAACTCGGGTGGGAGTGACAGGAGGCAGACAGCTGCTCACATCTGAGTTTCAAACAGTGGAATGGCTGCCTCCTGAGGGAAATGGAAGTTTCCAGAAAGACTGTGGACTACATGCTGAAAGTGCCAATAAAGGAGTCCCTATTGTAAAAGATCTGAGCTTCCAATTTCTTAAGGACATCTTAGTTCTTCTGTGCCATTTCATGAACACATACTTTGCAAAATAAAATGAGGGGCTCTAAATATAAGTAAAATGAACAGAGATATAGAAGTAATCTCACACAAACAGGAAGAAAAATCTCTCTGCTTTGGACTGTTGAGCTAGAGTTCATATACTTCAGGTAATTAAGATGGATCAATATGGGCAATGACATATGAAATAAAACGTTAGGGGTGCAATGACCCAAAGGGGAGACAGAACAAATTGGAGTAAGAATATATTGATTTCCGATATCCTAAGTGAATACTGGTACTACATATTTAAACTACATGCAGCTAGACTCCAAATAGTTCACACACCTATATTAATATGTCCTCAATAACCTCCCAGCAAACATGAGGATTGGGGTATAGCTATTTTTAGTTAGTAAGAGTGGCTAATCAGAGAAGTAGCTAGGTGCTAGAATTTCCTCCTGCTCTTTCTCTCTCGCTTCTAGGTACAAGCATTTTCTAAAAAGACATCCCATAATTCTAAGTACTCTTGGTACTGCTCTTCTGCAGAAGGTTAATTCCCTTTTTAAGCAAAAAGGACATCTTTTTAAAATCAGGTCATCGATCATGAGGCATTTTGGTCTCTAGTTCTGGGAATACAGAGGAATTAATTTCCATCATCTTTTGGCCATAGGGGCCCCTCCTCTGGCTTCCAACACCATTGATCTACAATGCAGGCAGGAGCCAGACAGACTCACAAATGCATTTGTTTTAAATGCGTCCACTGTGGCTTTAAAGGACATAAATGTAGGGCTTTCTCCGAAACACGCGGCATTGCCGGCAGGCTTTCTGCAACATTCCTCACGCACAGAGGAGTTCTCTCACTTCCCAAGGCTCTGTTGTTGGCAAAGACCAGACGGATTACCTGAGTTGCACAGGTGGCTTCAGCAAAGTTGTCATTGTGCCTCGCACTGATAGCACCTGGGAGTGTTCAAGCAGTCTCAAAGACTGAGCCCCATCTGATTAACTCAGCCTCTGGGGGGAAGGGCTGGGCTTGGGTAAGGTGAAGCCTTCCCAGTGATTCTCCTGAGCAGCCAGGGTTGAGAGTCATGGCAGAAGAGGCCGGGCAGCTACTGAAATTTTGTAACTTCTTTCATTGATCAAAACCCTCTCAGATAACTAATGCTGGTATATCCAAGGCAACTAGGCAGAACTTAAAGACTGAAGAGACCATTGCAACTTGTGGCACACATTCCTTTTGTGAGCACCAGTTCTGAATCCCAGAAATCACAGATACTCATCTATTCTGAAAGCTGCCCCAAACACTGCTCCAAAGACTGGCTCTTTTCTGAATCACTGGTAGAGCTTTTAAAAAAATACTCATGATTTGGGTCCATCCTTAAGATTCCAGTCCAGTCCAGTAAGGGTGGGGGTGGGGGGTGTCCCTCAGTGATTCCAAGACAGAGCCACTTACGGGAACCTCTGCTCCATCTGTGGGCAAGGCCAGACCCACTCATGTGCTGGATTCAATTCTAACTCTTTATCGCCATGATGAATAACCTCTCCAAAGCTTCCTTCTGTTTGTTTTTTGAGCCCAAAGACTGTCCATTGTTGGATACCTATGTCCTAATGTAACCAAAGAGCTACTTAAAAAAGCAGTGCTCTTTAACCCAATCTAGAAAGATGACACCATTAGAGGGACAATGGCCAACCACTCCTAATTAAAGTGTCCCAAAATTCACGCAATAAGTAATTTTGATAGAAAACACAGGTTTAATATTAAAAATTGTAAATTTTCATTGCTCAACAATGAAAACGCGTTGTTCTTTTGTGTAGTGCCCCCTTTTTAATAACCCTGAACTGTCAGCTGTCACGCTGTCTTTTTTCATTGGCAACACTTTACCACACAAATCTTGCGTGAATTTTGGGACACGCTTTATGTCTCCTATGATGAGGTGGCTGAGGCAGCCACCTTCTCCCCATTGTAGCACACCAACGAGAACCACAGCATGTCGCCCTGTGACTGCGTGTCCTCTATGGAACATGAACCAGTTCACAGAGACTATGTCATCTGTGGCTTTAGACACTGCTCTGGACACTAGTCAACATGCACCCCTGTCAATAAGGAAAATGATGAGCATGCCCTCCCAAAATATATATTCATAAATCCCTTCTTGTGCCACTATATTAATACAGGGGATGCCAAAAAAAAGTATACACGTTTTAACAGATGTTATCTATGTATTACTTTTCAAAGTTGAATTGAATTACAGTAGCAATGTATAGTATGACGTTTGCTCAAAAGATGACATTAATCAAATGAATGATAGTGCCATGATGGGACAGTCGGGGCAGTCAAAGAAAATGGCAGAAACCTGGTTGTCATTCGAGGAGCGCAAGACCATTCTCAAGTGGTATTTGAAATTTGGGAACATTGTGGAAATACGACAATGGAGACGGGAATGTGCAGCAGAACCCCCAACATGCCTAACGGCATGCATTCATGATAAGTTTGAGACATGTGGTAAATTGAAATGGCGTGTTCAGCAATACAAGTGGACACTTTGGTCAGCATTGCTCAAGCAGTAGTTAGCCATAATCAGAAGTGTCTGGATGCAATATATACTGATAATCGAAAGATACATACAAGTCATGTTTGACTTCTGCAACTACAAGAGGTGTTTAATGTGTTACAAGAGGTGCTCAAAGTGGTTACCATTAGGTAACTGTAATTGCAGAAGTCAAACATGACTTGTACTTATCTTGTTATTGGCATATATTGAGTATTACAATTTTAAAATAGTTTTTTCCTTTCTTAAAAATGTATATACATTTTTGGGGCACCCTCTGTATACTATGCACATTGTAAAAGAGACACAAATGCTATTTTTTTTTTTTAAGATTTATTTTTATTGTTTTTTTGATAGAGAGAATGGGAAGGGCCCAGAGGAGTCTCCATAGTTGACAGCATTAGTTTTCCATATAGTTTCACTCCACAGGTGGGCCAAGGGCTGCGCAGGGCAGGAACTGGGCCGGGAGCCTCCCACATAGGTCCCGGCAAGAACTGAACTGGGGGCACACCCCAGTTCAGCATGTGGGTCCACATGGGCCGGAGCTGGGATTCAATCCTTAGGCTCCAGGGCTGCAAAGAGAGCACTTAACCTGCTGAGCCATCCCAGCTTCCCCACAAATGTTATTTTAAACCCTAAAAGAATGTGAAAAAAATAAATTTATATTTTCCCCACACTCCAGGGAATCATCTTCCAAACCCTGACATAGCCCAGCAGTCTGAAGACCACTGATCTACCCAACAGACTCACCACTACGGCAGGTTCAGAAGTGACTGAGTCCCCTTCTGACCACTTGGGGAAAGCTGCCTTCAGACCTCACCACATGCTGTCAGTGGTATCAGGCAGGCTGCCTTTCAAGCAACTGCCTGTAAAACAAGCGAGGGGTCCTTTGGTTCCTACAGTGTAGTAATTACTTTCCTTTGCTCATGCTGAAGACGGTATCACCAATGGGGCAGTGGCGTTGTTCACATATGCAACTTAACCCCAAGTGCAAAACGGAGAGTTGTTGGTTTTCTGTACAGTACAAGTTTAAACACAGCACAGTTGATGCTGTATTTCCTCCAGACAGATTGGCAACCATCAATAAACTTCTAGAACTCTAATTTTAAACAAAGACCTATAAGAAAAAAAAAGTCCAAAAGAACTTTGCTAATCACATGCCATCCTCCTACTGTTTGCTTGGCCCTGAAGGGTGACCTATCAAGAGGGTGCCACTCAGTTTGCATTCTCCTACCAGCACTGGTTTTTTTTGGGATACTATAAAATGACAGTGATAGATATCACATATTACTTATCATCGATATTGGTACTCCCACTATTACTACAGCAAAAACGTTACTGAACATGTAACCTGCGCCAAAAATCACTCTAAGTACTTTTCGCTTATCTACTCATTTATTCTAACAATTGTATGAGGTAGGCACTGTATTCATCCCCACTGTACAGGCACTGGTGCAACATGAAGGTTGCGTAAGTCACTTGCCAAAGCCACCCACTGCTTTCAGAACCCGGGCAGTACTGTCCTTGGACCTACAAGCTGCCTCGTGTCATGGCAACTTCTTCCCTAGTAAACTTAGGCACAATGTCAGACCATCTACAGCCACTCTGTACTCCAGGATAGAAATACAAAACTCTGCAGTCGGAAAAGAGAGTGGTTAACATGGCGTGAAAGCATTACGATATAAATAGAAATGCCATTTCATCCTGCTAGGCTTCACATTTTATTAGCTTTTTTCCCACTGAAAATTATTTCAGACACCTTGAAAAACAATCTACCCATATGCCACCATCACTATGAATTCCAAAAGAAACCCAAGTAGAGTGACAAGTTTGACTTTGATATCAGAACAAGGCTGTGTTAACAAGAACGGTGTGTAGCAACCACAAGAGCTCACATCCACTGGGCACTGCCCAGTGCGGGACTCTCTGCTTGGAGCACCACACACTTGAACCTGTTTATTTCTAACAATCAAGAAGGGAAATGCACATATGTGTGCTCTTGTCTCAGTTGAGGACATGGAGGTGCCTTACGTGAAAGAACTTGACCAGGGTGAAACAGGTGAAGGAAGTAGTGAGGATGGGTTGCTAAGCAGGATCTGTGCAGGCCACCTCTTCAGACATAAGCACCTTAAAAATCACCTCTGACCAACCTACTATGCACAGGTTTCAACAAGATTTAAAAATACAGGCAAGTACCTCACTAAATGTTTAGTTCTATCAGATTAAATGACTAGTTCCTAGAGAAAGAACTGCTGCTGGCATCTTATCAAAATCCATCCAGAATCATGCTTCTTAATCAATGGGTAAAATAGAGGAAACCAATTTGCTAAATCTGCACATGCATCAAGCCATAGAGACTTAATGTATCAGATGCAAAAATCAGGATTCAAAAAAATACACTTGCTGAAATAATGGAACACAGGGACAAAGGGTGAAATTTAATACGGATAACTGTTAGTCTTGGTCAGGACATAAAACATCAATTGCACAAGTGAAGAATGAGAGCAACATATCTTACAGATGGTTGCACTTATAGTGACAGAAAGTAGATCAGTAGTTACCTGGCGTGAAGGGATGGAATGCAAAGAAACAAAAGGAAACTATTGGAAGTTTAGGAAATGTTCTTTACCTGGAGTGTGGTGATGGTTTCACAGGTGTATACATACATCAAAATGCATCAAATTGTATATGTAACAATGTGTGTAACTGTAGTCTAAATATGCACAGCTTATTGCCAGTTAATTAAATCTCATTACAGTTGTAATAAAATAGGTCTTGCGAACATGAGTGAGGGGAAGGAGACAGAAATGTAACCGCTTGCAAACTTATTAAATAAGTCCACAATACGAAATGCCTGCTGAAAATCAATGCAATTGTAGGCTCCTCTAACAAACCCTAGACAAGAAAGCAACTCACCTCACCTGGCAGGCCACATTCAGAGACCACCAAAATCAGACAGAAGGTCCAGATGGTGTCCAAGGGTCACAAAGGGAGAGGGTCTGAAAAACCATGCTCTGAAGGCATGGCTGTGGGAGCCAGGATGTTTGGCTGAGTTAGGGAGAGGACTGCCACGTGTAAGAAAATGCACAGTGTCCTATAGCTGCACAGGACAGAGCTCAGCCCCAGGGTGAAAGCAAGTGCATTCCGAGTAGAGCTCCGCGTAGTGGAGACAGTCCTGACAGTGAGAGAGGTTAACGGGGGAGCACATCTGCAGGACACAACTTCCTGTGCTGGGGATGGTCAAGCAGTGCCTGAGGCCGGGCGGGACATGGCTCCCGAATTCTTACAGCACGATCCGTTTCTACCAGGTGATGGCAGGCTTTCTCCCTTCTAACCTGTGGGGACTCCCCAGGTAAAACAAGGAGTCAATATGAATAAGCCACAGTAGCTTTCAGCTCTATGATTTTTGACTTGGGACTTCACAAAGCATGTTGGGTACACGGCAGATAAGCCACTCTCGGTAATCTTCATGACCTCTCCAGTGTCACCAAAGTTAGGCCAAGAAAATAGACCATTTTCTTGGTCTAAACGCACCATTTCAAAAGGAGATGACAATATACACTTTCTGTCAATTTCTTTTATAGGGATGCCACGGGTTACATTCCGTGCACAGTTAAATAACTTTCCCCTAACACTCAGAAATTTAAATGCTAAAAGTAGAAATTTAAATATGATAGGTAGAAATATTAAAATGCTGTCATCTAAGAGGTTGTAAAGGACTGAAATGGTGCTACAAACCCCCTGGGGTAGGGCAGGAGGTGAGTACTGGCTGCGCAAGAAGGTGTGAAGATGAGACCAAGGTGAGCAGGTGAATAGCACAGTGAAGAAAGGGCAACTACTCAGGGTATGGTTTAGAAATCAGAGATAACTGCAGAGAGGAAATTAAAAGCTGTTCCTATGTTCAGACGATGTCCGGAGCATCTCCAATACCTTGTTCCTAAAGTAATCTGGTCCTGAACTTGAAAGCTCAATGACTGGGAAAGAAAGCAACAAACAAACAAAACTTCATCCACAACTGAGGGCTGACTAAAGTCATGGTTTCAGAACTGACTAGAAAAATTCAGCAAGTCATTGCTCCCTCAATTACTGACCTCCCCAGTGACTCCGTCACTCACTGTATTCAAAAGCCAGCGAAGCCGCCGGCTTTCACATCTGCACCCCAACTTGTTAGAGTGCCCGGGTCCAAGTCCCTCTCTGAGGCAGAGCCAATGTTCTCTTACAGGATGGGGACACTGAGAACCAGAGAGGTTAAAGGGTATATCCACAGACACACAGCAGGGGCACAAGACGACAGTGCGATGGGCAGACCCAGGGCCCTCCTGCATAGAAAATGACTTACAGGAGACAAAGCCTGGCCCCACCCTTGCCAGCACACTGATGTTCTCACTGAGAACATAAGGTTCCATCAGAGATCACTCCACACCCCGACCTTCCCCCAAACTGGACAACAGCCCTGAACAACAAACCACCTTACGTCAAAAAGTGAGGGAAAGAACTGGCATCATGCTACTTAAAAGTTGGTCTCAGAGTAAAGTATGAATTTAGGACACCCATAATTCTTTTGAAAAATTAATTTCCCAAAGATTTAAGTTCCTAAGAGTCTGCAGCCTCTGGAAGAGGTAAGAAGCCCCAAGTCCATTCTCATATATCTAGGAAGATCAAGCCGTCAACTCCTGTTTTGTTTGACTTCCAACGATGGAAAATGCAGAGCTGCCTCGTTTCCTCTCCTTTCCGCAGCGCATTTCCAGTCAGGAAGGTCTCTGCTGTCACAGCCACGGAGGCCAGCCTCTCACTTCCACTCACACCAGTATCCTTAACCCCTTGACATACAAATTAAATGAATTTCTATGTGAGCAAAACATACGACTTTTTTTTTCAACTTAACACCTGTGGGTACAATATCCAGCATCGGATTCATGTAACTTGTAAATTTTGATTCCAAATCTGGCACGACTGGTAGCTATAAACTGCACGTGCCCCAGCCGTGCTTTGAATCTCATCAGTGACTCATCCAGGGAGAAATCTTCATCCAGAGTGTATAAGTGTTCAAACTTACTATTCAAATAGCCGACTATACTTCGCACTTTTTGTATTGTCTTCTTTACGTACAGTTTCATTATCCACAAAGTGTAGAAAATGTGAGATAGCCAAGAAACATTTGCGAGGCATAGATTCTGAAAATACCATGTCTCTAATATTGCTCTTTATGACCAGTACATATTTATTTTAGATGTTTGTGCTTGTGACATGATGATACATCAAAGGTATGCTTTTATTTCATCACTTGTTACTGGAAACCACTCCTCATTCTTTTTCGAGGTCTGGTCCTTTATCTTTTGACTTCTGTATCTTTTTGTTTCTATGATTATCATTTCAAAACATCATCACTTAGCACTTGTTTCAAAACACAAAGAGGCATACGACTTGCTCCTAGTCTTTGTAAAACTAAAGCATTTATTCCAGGAATTTGGGTAAAATGTTTTATATTTGGAAGACTTTCTTTTTCTTCCTAACTCCTTTCTTCATCTCCTGAATCACAATCATCATCATTGTCTTGCATGTTTACAAACATTACGTTGGATTACATTACTACCTTCACCTGAATTTGAATCATCTGCTGAATATCAGTCTCACTGTTTTCACTGGAACACCCCGTTTGGTTTTCAGTGTCACTTTCATACAAATTCAAAACAGACACCTTAAAGGGATTATTTCTATAGCTCACACTTTAACACTGAATATATATAATTACCTCTTGATAAGATTTGCATTATAACCACTCACAGCAAGTTGTATCTGGACATGTCTCAGAGACGTCAGTGTTTACAATGGCTTATGAAACATGACATATCTGCAACGTCTTTGTATGTATGTCAAGAAGTTAAACACTCTTCCTATTTACCAAAGTGCTTCTATTCGGTGTGTGGGGGGTGGGGGATGGGAAGGGTCCTTTTTTCACTATGGATGCTCATTTCCAAACTGCTCCCCTAAAAGGCCTTCAAATTCTCTCTAAACTCTTCACACTCGTGGGTCCCCAAATAGAGTAAGATACTCTTCCTGAGGACCCAACCAGGCTTGATGACTTAGAGCTCCTCCCCAAAGCGACCTCAGGCTTTCTCTCTCAAGGACCTCCACCCCATCTCTAGGAATACTCCCACCCACAAGGGTCTGACTGTCACCCTCCAGCCGGTGCTGCGGGTGTGCCTAGCTGCACTCCCCCGCCCCAGGGTGCCAGGCAATCAGAGGCCCATTGTTCACAATTAGTCACAGCTAGGTAACACAGCAGAGCAGATGGAAATGTGTGTGCACAATTACCTCAGCTACCTGAGCGAATAAATTGGCTTTGCAGTATCTCCCTCTCTTTCAGAAAAAAATCAACAGCTGAAAAAAAAGGTATCTGACCCGGCCAGCCCAGTGAGATGACCCACTCCCACCTTCGATGCTAGAAAATGCACTGAAGCTCTAGTGACTGCAGAACCTTAGACACCTGGAGTCATTAAGGGGAAGGTCCATCCTGGGGCCCTGATGGTGCCCTGAGGCCCAGCATCTGCTCTGTTCTGGGAAGATCATCTGGACCAGGCAGTAGGCACCCCTGAGGGAGGTGGCATGGCTCCTCAGGGAACAGACCGGGACTGTTACAGATTCACCCATCTGCCACCTTCACGGCCGTGGGGGCCTGTTCAACAGCCGAAATCTCCATCCTCCTTCATCTGCATGGTGAGGACAACGAACCTCACTTGGCAGTTGTGAGAACTAAATGCGTTAATGTGCTGAGTCCTCCTATTCTTCCTTGAACCCCTTGCCAAATGCCCTGGGGTAAAGTGCTGGTGATGCAAAGAAACAGAACATCACCCTGCTGTGCCACACAGTCTCACACTTGCTATTTCCCTCTCATTCATCATATAGACGTCACTTACAACAGGCAAGGTATTTCCACAAGAATCTGAAATTCTCGTGAGAAGCTATTCTCATCCTTCAAAGTGGTAGAGGAACATGGAGAAGAAAAAGATCCCTATGAAGGCCCACCAGAGAAAACCTTGTATCATATTATCTCCTTATCTAACAAGCTCTAAAATGTCTCCACTGCTCTAGGCCAGCATTTTCCTAAGAGTGCTGCACAGAATATTGGTCCCTTGAGATAATTTTGTGTCTAAATATGATTTGCAAACCCAGCATAATACATTCCCATCTTGGGAGACTCAAAATGCATGGCAACAGAACTGCTCTGAGAAGCCCTGACTTAGAGGCAGATGTTTTACTTGATTAATCCAGGGATTCTCAAACTCCTTTGACCACCTTTGTACCCTCTGTTAATAGAACTTCGGGAGAGCTTTTCTCCCAAAGCTCAACCCAGCCTTCACAGGCCTGGTCCATTCTGTCTCTCACTATACAGTCCACAAGTCTCCTACACACCCCACTCACCACACAGGTTAAACTTGTTCCCTGGCCTTACCTTTTGTTTATAATAGCTTTTTGAGATATAATTCATAGAACACACACCCCACCCATTTAAAGTATGCAATTCAAAGGGTTCAGTGCATTTGCAGAGTTGTGCATCCACCACCACAGTCAATTTTAGGACATGTCATCATTCTCTTATCCCCATAAAAACCACTCCCATAAGCAATCACTCCCCATTTTCCCTCAAACCTCTAGCCCTAGGCAAATACTAATCTGCTCTCTTTTCTATAGATTTGCCTCTTCTGGGTATTTCATACAAACGAAATCATACAATATGTGGTCTTTTGGCTTCTTTCCGTTAACATAATGTTTTCAAGGTTCATCCATGTGGTAGCATGTAAAGGGTGTCCCAAAATTCATGCAAAAAGTAATTTTGATAGAAAACACAGGTTTACAATTAAAAATTGTAAATTTTCATTGCTCAACAATGAAAATGCCTTGTTCTTTCATGTAGCGCTCCATGTTTAATAACCCTGAACTGTCAGTTGTCAGGCTGTCTGTTTTTTTCATTGGCAACACTTTACCGCAGAAATGACACAAAATTCAAATCTTGCGTGAACTTTGGGACACCCTTTATTAGCACTTTGTTCCTTTTTATGGCCAAATAATATTCCATTGTATAAATACACCACATTTTGTTTATCTGTCCAACAACTGATAAATATTTAGGCTGTTTTCACCTTTTGGGTATTGTGACTAATGCTGCTATGAACATTGTGTATTTAAGTTTTCACTCGAATGTATGTGTTCATTTCTCTTGGGTATACTACTCGTATATTTAGAAGTGGAATTGCTGGGTCATGTTGTGATTATGTTTAAGAGCTGTCAGACTATTTTACAAAGCAGCTGCATCCTTTTACGTTCCCACTAGCAGTGTGTGAGGATTCTAATTTCTCCACATGCCAATATTTATTTTTATGTTTTTTCAATTAGAAACAGACATCCTAGTGAATGGTAAACAGGATGTCAGAGTGGTTTGGTGGTCATGCCCTTTGATGCCCCATTTCTAAGGGCATGATCATTCCATGCCACCCACTTAGGTGACTTCTTCTGACTCTATGAATCCTACTAATTCATCAAGATGATCTTAAATCCTACTGTTTCCTTAGACCATCTGTGACAGTCACATCTCCAAAGTCAATTCAAATGGCCACATGCATGGCTTCTTTCTACTTTTCTTGTAGTTGTAGGCTTTTTGGTCTACTTATGTCTTTTCTCTCCAACCAGATTGTGAGCTCCTTAGAAGGTGGCGAGAGGTCTTATATTTCTTTATTTTTAAAGATTTATTTTTATTGTTTTTTGACAAAGAGAGACAGACAGAGAAAGACAGAGAAAAGGGGGAGGGCCCAGAGCAGTCTCCATAGTTGACAGCATTAGTTTTCCATATAGTTTCACTCCACAGGTGGGCGCGGGGCTGCACAGGGCAGGAACTGGGCCGGAAGCCTCCCTCATAGGCCCCAGCAAGAACTGAACTGGGGGCACACCCCAGTTCAGCATATGGGTCTGCATGGGCCGGAGCCAGGATTCGATCCTCAGGCTCTGGGGCTGCAAAGTGAGCGCTTAACCGGCTGAGCCATCCCAGCTTTCCCGGGGGTTTATATTTCTTAAGAGTTCCTTCAGTAAGGAGCCTATCAAATAATTAGTATTTCACAAATGTTCACTGACATGAGTTTACATAGGAGCTGACGTCGGGGCAGGTGAAAATAAGGAAGAGGGCCTTTTGGACCTCAGACTGGGAGGGAGGATTAGAAGTAAAGAGGTAAGCAGGGGGACGTCAGTTCCTTTTTTCACAGGGAATTATAGGTTCTTGTGCAAAGGACAGAATTCATGAATTTGATGTTTCATACTATTTTAACATTCTTTACTGCACATTTCTATTTACTCAAAAGCCTAGACTTGGTGATATAGGGATACAGAGAATGAACAAATCCTCTTATTAGAGTTCCTCTTCCTTTCGTGAAGCATGGAGTGACTCTGCAGGAACTCTTACGATGGAGATGAAGGTTTGCATTTATTCCCTTGAGAACTGACAGAGTCCCCCCACTCACCCACATACAATATCGAGAGGAAGGGTCCCCGTGTGGGCCATGTCAAGAAAGAAAATCCAGTCCCCAGTGAATCAAGAGAAAGAACTGTGAGTCCAAGGCCGACTGAGTCATATTCTCCTAAGACTGGGAGTCATTAACTAGTTTCCCACGCCCTTTATTTTGCTCAGTAAGTACAGAGGCTAAGACTCAAAGCACTCTGTGGCAGACCATGGCTACTTGAATAACAATTATTTCAACAATTGATGAGTCGGGAAGAGCACAACACACCATTGGCAAATGGTGTTACATGAATGTGTTCTAGTGTTCAAAGTTGACAGAGAAGGCCCATATTAGAAATACAACAAAAACTTCCCCTGCATCTGATCAGTGGGTCTCCTCTTTCCCTGCACAGCAAAGATTCTGCTGGGGTTTCTAAAGCATCTCTCAGATCAATAACAGAAACCCTGGGCTGCTGACAACAGAACATTCAAAAATAGCTCTCTCCTGTGGCCACATGTGCTGGTCTTACACTTCTAATGCACATTCATGAGCAAATATTGCTTAAGAATTTCAGTAAAATTCTTTGGCTATACTCAGACTCAGCAGATAAAATGAATATAAACCTTTAAACCTTAAAGAAAACCCATAAGGAAGCAATTCCTGGTCAACTTTAACATTAACTGTCAAATGCATTATTACCCTAGGCAAGAATGGATCCCTGCCACCCCAAATGCCCACACCCCCTTCCCTCTCATGGGTGTGAACAACGAGCCAAAGTGTAGAATAACCATGGGCCCAGCTTCAGGTACGGAAGGAAAGAATGGAGGCATCTAGACAAGAAAGAACTATGACTGTGGTGGCCAACCTTTTGGCTTCCCTGGGCCACATTGGAAGAACTGTCTTGGGCCACACATCAAATACACTAATACTAACAACAGCTGATGAGCTAAAAAAAAATGATGCAAAAAAAAATCTCATAATTCTTTAAGAAAGTTTACAGATTTGTGTTGAGCCACATTCGAAGACATGCTGGGGCGCATACAAACCGCCAACCGTGGGTTGGATAAGCTTGGTTTTTATACCAAGGTAAGTGCCTCCTCATTAAGCCCTGATAGATTAATACAGTAAGTGGGCCTTCTTACCACATTTGAGAGATGAAATGATGCAATCATTTTAGCTCCATGGTCTCTTATCACATTTTGGAGAAACAAAATCATTACAGATCACTCTCTTTATTAAATTGCTTAGTGCTCCAATCACTGCTTATTTTGAATATGGTCACTGTATATCTATAAGAAGCAGACTTTTTGTATAGTGATTTCCACAGCCAGCAATTGAACATTATAACTCAGTTAAGAAGCCTATGAAACAATCTTCCCTCATGGGAACTCTCATGGGGCTGAAAATTATACTTGAAAATTCACTAAATATACACACTACCTTAAATGGGATTCTCCTCTCAGAAATCACTTACTCCTCTCCCTAAATTAAGCTGAAGGAATCCCCCAAACCTCCATCCAAGAACATGCCTTACGTATGCTGCCAGCCCCACAGATGTTCTTTAGAACTGGAAAGATTTGGCTGACAGGATACGGCATTTCAGTATTAATGAGAATATGCACTTCCACTTAAACTTCAGCAAAACGGTGTTTCCCTACATTATGCTGAAACAGTTCAAAGATCAACACTGTGGTGTTGAATTTTGTATGTCAATTTTGCTAAGTCTAGACACTATAGTGAAGGTGTTTTATTTAGATGAGATTAACATTTAAACCAGTAGATTCTGAGTAAAGCAGATTACCCTCCATAATGTGGGTGGGTCGCATCCAATCATTGAAGGCCATACAAGAAAAAAATTGGCCTCTCCCAAAGAGAATCCTGCCAGTAAGCTGCCTTCAGACTCAAAAAGCAATATCAACTCTTCCCTGGGTCGCCAGCCAGCCAGCCTTGAGTCAATTCCTTAAAAGAAAAATCCTCTACCCCTCTCTAATTAATCAATCAAGGTCTCTCCCTCCGCTCTCTCTCCCTCTCCCCATTCCCCCCAACCCCCATTGGTTTCGTTTCCCTGGAGAACCCTGACTAATTCAATCACCTAGCCCATCTTCTAAGAAAATAACTTGTAACTATCCTTCAGAGCTAAGAAAAAAGAAAGTGCAAAAATGAGATCTACCGAAGTGCCTAAACAGAACTCTACTTCCAGGCAAAAATCCCCAAACCACTATACATCGCTATTAATTTGAAATTTCTATTTCAGCCCCAAATGCCTGGCATCTCAAGAAGTTGTCAGAATCCTGATTCCTTCAAAAGGAAGCCCTTAGAGGGATCTATAAAATGGATTCATTACACCAGGAGGCAAGGAAAGAGGGCCAAAAGGAAGTCAGAGAGATGAAATGCTAAACATTATTACAATGCTCAAACAATGAAATACGTTTAAGGAGCCACTGCCCTTCCAAAACTAGTTTCAGGTTCACGGAATAAGATGAAGACATGAGGAAATGTGGGAAGAAATAGAACCTGGGCTGGCTTTTTTCAAAGATGTTTCTTAAAAATTGTAGAACCAAACAGATCCAAGACGGCGGCATGAGAGGAGCACGCCGATAACTGCCTGGGAAGGGCCTTGTGAACAGAGGGGAATCCACAGGGGAAACCCTGAGAGGAAACCTCAACTAAGAGAACCACACAACGCGGAACAACACCCAAAGGTTAGAGAAAAAAGGGGAGAGCGGGCGAGGAAAAGGGAAGCAGCGGTTCGGGACAGAGACTCGGAGCGCGGCCCGGGGCTGGCAAAAACAAAGGGGGGTTGGGGGACGACGGTCACAGTGGAGCTGGATCGAGGGCGGGCTGGAAGCCGAGACCTGGGGAGCGTGGAAGCCCCACAAGACTGTGGACAATTTAACATCCGAACTCAAGGGACAGCACGCAGTGCCCTAATCAGATCACAGAGCCTGGAGTGGGACAGGGACTGTGGAGCAGGGCGGTGGCACTTCCCGGCGGGCGGGGTGAGAGCAGGGCACCGGCCCACAGCAGCTCAGCACCCCTGATTTACGGGGGAGACTGACTGTGAGGGAGCGCCTTCTGAGGACGGGGCTCTTGGCGGGAGGGCTGGGGCTGGAGTGGGCACAGCTGCATTGGACGTGCTTGGGGTGACTCCGGCGGTCTCAGCAGAGCCGGGAGCGTAGAGCGGCTGCCGCCCGAGCTACGGCCTGTGCGCGCAGGGCTTTCGGCGCCCCGCCCACCGGGCCTCTGCGGCACCGCTGCCAGCGTGCAACTGGGCTTTTGGCGCCCCGCCCACCAGACCACTGCGGTGACTCTGCCTGTGCCCCGCCCACCGGGCCGCCCTGCAGCGTTGCTGCCTGCTCGCCAGTGCGCTACAGGGCTTTTGGCACCCTGCTCGCCAGGCCGCCGCAGCACCGCTGCCTGTGCGCGGGACTGGCTTTCGGCGCCCTGCCCACCGGGCCGCTGCAGCGCGGCTGCCTGCTCACGAGCATGCAGCTGGGCTTTTGGCGTCCCGCCCACCGGGCCTCTGGGGCGTTGCAGACCGCGCGTGCAACTGGGCTGCCTGCCGGGTCTCCGCAGTGTCATTACCTGTGCGCGGGACTGCACGGCCGACTGGGGCCTCTGCCAAGCCCCAGCCCATCCAAGTGCTGCCCTGCGGGCGTGCCTTACAGATACGATTGAAGGAGGGGCAGCCAGGAGGAGGAAAGACCAGAGCTCCTGTGCCCCGCCCACACTGAACCACCAGCCCCCCTGCTGAAAGAGGAATCTGCTATTGTGTCTCAGGCCCGCCCTAGCTCCTACTCACATGCCCCCACCCCTGGCCACACCTTTACTACCCTGCTATCTAACAGCTAA
>PVKE010010979.1:0-29039 GCA_004027555.1 Craseonycteris thonglongyai
TACAGAATGTCCTATAAAGGCACTGTACCTTTTAGCCCATTGGATGTGCTCTAATACAGTCAATTTAGCTACTATGCATGTGTCCTGATACAGCAGCTTTGGCTACACAGAACGTTCCTGTGCTGCAACTGTATGTACCACGGTGAGCCAATCACAACAAGCAAAGGTTCAAAGGTTACAATAGACCGCCTCTCTGACTGTGGCCAATCTGAGCAGGCTTTTTACTAGAACACAGTGTAGCTTCGGGTACAGAACATGTATACTGTATTTTCCGGCATATAAGACAACCGGGCATATAAGACGACCCCCTAATTTTACAGTTAAAACATAGGTTTAGGCCTATATTCGCTGTATAAGACTACCCTCCACTTCCGAGGCTGTAGTCTTATACAGCGAATATAGGCCTAAACCTATGTTTTAACTGTAAAATTAGGGGGTCGTCGTATAGGCCCGGTCGTCTTATACGCCGGAAAATACGGTAATTTGCATGCATAAAAAGCCTGCTTGGATTGGCTGAGTTAGAGAGGCAGTCCGAGCAGCCTTGCAGTGATTGGTGTGGGATCGAGTTGGAAAATTCGTTTAGCGGCATATCGAGACATTTTTCGGGATATACTCGGTGTATAAGACGACTCCCGATTTTCGGTTGACTTTTTTTCGTTTCAAAAGTCGTCTTATATGCCGGAAAATACGGTAAGTTACTATATGGCCTACTCTGGTATCCCTCCACTGAGACATATCCCAATTATTACACAGGTTCCTATAGAACAAAAGTACAGGACCACATTCATGAAATAAGCAACATAGACTAAAACTCAGATACAGCATGGTTCATCCAGAAATTTAATCCTTTCCCTGAGGTTTTTCCACTGTACTTTCCAAGTGGCAAGTGGAGAATGGCCATGTGGCTAAGAGTTATGACATGAGGGGCCACATTTAATAGTATGAGCTTGTGGGTCAGATGGAGCTGGGGCCCAGGTTTGGTTCTGCCTGTTATGGCTTGGCATGCCACTTGGCCCTTCCAGAATGTGTGTTTCTTCATCTGTAATGTAAGATGGAATTGACAGTTCCAACCACACAGAACTGTTGGGAGGTCTAAATGAGTTATATGCCCTGTGCCTGGCACATAGAAAGCCACAAGAAATGATACCTTTCTAGTTGGCTACTTGGAGCCGCTAATTTCAATAGTTACAAGAAATACATGTGTACCAGCATATATACTTACATTAATTTTAATTTAGAAATTGTAAATGTTAATGCCACCTTATCTCCCTTGAATCTGAAACTAGTTCTTAATGGAGCTGGTCTGTTTTTAGGCTTACTTACGCTTTTCATACATTAAGAGTTGGTTTAGTTGTTTACAGTGTCTCTCAACTTCACTGCTCCCTACCTCCTTGAGAGCTTCTGGGAAGCAGAGGCTATTTTGTTCATGTTTAGTTCCCAAATCCAAGTACATAATAGGTCTCAAAAAGTGCCCAAATCAGTCAGTCACGTTTACCACCTGAGTCAGTAAAACTGTGAAATATCTGAAAATGCATGTTGGTTCTCGCAGGTCATGTGCACTCTCACCTGAGACATCCGCACAACTGGGTGTGGTTCACCGCAGCCCAAATTTTGGGGTTACTCTTTGCTTCTTGTCAACCAGAGGAGCTTGTTAGAAAATGGAATGACAAAAAAACTAAAAGGAAACTCTCCAAACCTGTAGCATTCAGGTTCCTAACAAGTGACCTTGACCAAAAGGTATAGTTTGTCTAAAACTTCTTTCTTTCCTGATGATCTATGTGAGATGTTCTTTCTGGTTCATGTAACTAACTTGGGGTTGGCCCTTGAGAAAAAGTCTTCCAGCCAACAACTTGTTGCATATGTGAATCTATAGAAATGTTAGGAACCTAGAGATGGGTCACCCTCAAGGCCATCATTTTTCAAAGATAATCTTGAGATTATCAGTCTAACCAGACTTGTTTTGCTTATTTAGCATGTTCATCTATTATGTTTAGTTTGTATCAATACTGGAAAATAAGATTGATACTGTCTGTCCTGTTTCCCAGCACAATGCCTGGCTCATAGTGGAAACTCTAAATATAGAATGAGTGGAGGGTAGAAGGGGAGAGAGAAAAAAAGTATTGGGATGTTGCATAGTTCTCTGTTAATATTCTAAGGGATTATGATCTGTATCTCCCCAGAGCTTGAAAGTATCTCATTTCCTTGGGCTTACATGCTTGTGGAAGGTCATGAACCGTTCCTCTCCCCAACTATCGAAGTGGGCATTCAGAGAAAAATCTAATACCTCAGTTGTATTATTGTGGTTACTCAGAAATCCCCTGCATTGTGTCTCCCAATGTCCATTTTCTTTTCACAGATGAAAAGTATCTCCCTAGCCTCTTGCCATCAGTTGCATTCCAAATTCTTGGATCAATCTTTAGGAGAGCAGGTAAGTATTGTACTCCTATCCAGTTAAATATGTTTTGTTTTTCCTAGTTTAATGCTTGGGAAACTAAATGAAATATAAACATACACTCAAATACATGGTCAGTTATGCACATATATCTAATCAGCTCTGGGGTCCATTTGGGATTTCTCTTGGCTCTATTTAAAATTCCCAATAAAGATGATGCAGTGAAAGATTCTTTATTAAACCTTCTCATCTTGAGTTTTAACATACCTACTCCACATCATTCTAAAGCTTTGAAAGACACTGTTTCTATATTAAACTGTAATACCGAATTTCTTTTCTTACCCCTAGAATTTGAAGAGAAAGCAATAATGTTCATGCTAGTGTGATCTGATTATCTTTCTTTAAACAGAAGGCAGATAAAAAATTCTCTATGGGAAAGCCGGGACGGCTCAGCGGGTTGAGTGCTCGCTTTGAGGCCCCGAGGACCGAGGATCGAATCCCGGCTCCGGCCCAGGCGGACCCACATGCTGAACTGGGGAGTTCCCACAGTTCGGTTCTCTAGCTGTCTCTGTCTCTGTCTCTCTCTCTATCTGTCAAAAGTAAAGTAAAAATAAATATGCACTGAAGATAAAATAATTACTCTCTATAAATATTCTATAAAAAAAAAAATTCTCTAAAAAGCTTTGTTTTCATATTATAAAATTTGTATGTAAAATGTAAATATAGCAGACATTTCTAAATATATAGTAAGTGTAAGTTGCTTTATTTTTTTATTAATTGTTAAATTTATTGGGGTAATTTTGGTTGTTAAAAATTATGTAAGTTCCTTGGGAAGCCGGGATGGCTCGGTGGGTTTAAGCGCTCACTTTGTAGCCTTGGGGACCGGGAATCGAACCCCGGCCCCGGCCCGTGCGGACCCATGTGCTGAACTGGGGAGTGCCCCCCGTTCATTTCTCACCAGGGTAAGACCCTGGCCCAGTTCCTGCCCTGTGCAGCCCCGTGCCCACCTGTGGAATGAAACTGTGGAAAAACAAATGATGTACAACTATGGAGACTGTTCGGGGCCCTTCCCCTTCTCTCTGTCTCTGTATCTCTCTCTCTGTCAAAAACAATAAAAATAAATCTTTAAAAATTACATAAGTTCCAGGTATACAGTTCTACGTTACATCATCTATATATTGCATTGTGTGCTTAACCACCCAGTCAGTTCTCTTTCCATCACACATATATTTGATGTCTCCTCCCACCTCCCCCAATGAGGATGAAAGCTCACTTAATAAATTTTTTTTAAGATTTTATTGTTTTTGAGCGAGACTGGGGAGAGGGGAGCAGAGCAGGCTTCATAGTTGCACGTCATTAGTTTTCCACACAGTTTCATCCCACAGATGAGCACAGGGCTACACGGGTTGGGAACCAGGCAGGGGGCCTTCCACATGGGGGGCGCGCCCCTGAGAGCTGGGGACTTCCCACATGAGAAGCACGCCCCACGCCCCAGGCAGGAGGCGAACTGGGGTGGGAAGTACACCCCAATTCAGCATATGGGTCTGTATGGGCCAGGGCTGGGACCCGATTCTCAGACCATGGGGCTGCAATGCTATTGAGCCATCCCAGCTTCCTGAAAGCTCACTTTTAAAAATATAAATGTATAGTCCAGAATGAATCTGTCTATTTACTTTGTGTGACCAGAAAGGGTAGAACTAAGCCAAATGGATGAGTTTGGAAATGGGTTTGGACACACTGAAGAACTGAAGAATTGATCCCCCCTCAAAAAAGAAAGGAATGATAATCATTTGAATATGCAATAACCAATTTTTTTTTTCTAATTGTCAAAGATCTGTCAGCTTCTCTTTTACCAAGCCACATGTATTTCAAAACCAAAGTTCGATTTCTCCTCTTACCCTGTACCCGCCTTTTTTTCTTTAGATTGTTAAGAATTTGCTGTTCATAGCCAAAGTCTTATATTTACTGGAAGCTGATTCTGAGGATAAGCAAGGTGAGATAAAAGAAGACATGGAAGAGCAAGAGGCTGTAGGAGATGGTGTGGCCAGAGAGGATGTAGAACATGAGGCCTGTGCCCATGAGAAGGCGGAATCTGACAAGGAAGAGCATGAAGAGAAGGGAGAGCACGGCAGGCCAGCCACGCTGCTGGGCTTGATCCAGAAGTTGTCCCGGATTGCAAAATGGGAAGCTGCTTACACTCCTAGAAACCCCTTAAAGGTGCGAATGTGCAATGATAGAAAGTAGTCATTTTTTTAAAAATGTTTTAGTGGTGTCAGTGATCCAAGTCCCTAGGAGCTTTTGAACCCTACACTGCAGTATTATCTGACCCCAAATAGACTTGTTTTCTGAATTAACTGTGTGGCTCCATGTGTAAGAGAAAAACTTCTAATGAGAAATGGGTCTGTATTTTCAGAGAATGTGCATCTTCAAGTTTCTCGGAGCTGTGGCAGTGGACCTTGGAATAGACAAGGTGAAGCCGTATCTCCCAGTGATCATAGCTCCTTTGTTCCGAGAACTGAACAGCACCTACTCGGAACAGGGTAACTGCCTCTCTCTGAATACTTACTTGCACCTGTCTCCTGAATGCTTTCTTCTTCCTTTTCTGTACTCCCTCCTTGCCAGTTTATTTTAGGAAAGAAAACTTGCTCGGTATCAAGACAATAGCAAACAAGGCATATCTGACTTTCTCCTCTGTGCTTTCTCATGTCTGAGAATGTTTCCTAAAAGATACTAAGCATAGATTAAATATTCTAAGAAAACTGTAATTTGGGGTGATTCTTTATCTATAAAAAACCACCACCACCAAAAAAGGTTATGGACAGAACTAAGCCTCTGTGACCTGTGAGAGGACCTAGAGAAACAGGCTTACCTTTCCCCAAAACACTTCTGTCCAGTTCTCAAATTAATGTCTTCTGAGCCAGGATTCCACTGGGAAGTGGGTTTCCTGGTCTCTGATCTCTTGTTGCATCCTGGATGAGATGGTGCCTGGGGGATATGTCCCATACTACTGTTTGTTCTCTTCTCTCAGAAACATGGAGACTAGTTTGAACTTAGTGTTACATGTTAGTAACACTAAGTTACTTAGTTTTATAACTTACATGTTGAAGTTATAAAATTGGCAATGCTTTAGAAGTTTAATTTTGCTTGATTTTGTAGATATTCAGATGTATACTTTCCTATGTAACTGCCTCTGATTATTACTTTCTGTGTCATTAGATCCTTTGCTGAAGAATCTATCCCAGGAAATCATAGAATTACTCAAAAAGCTGGTTGGGCTAGAAAGCTTCTCATTAGCCTTTGCCTCTGTACAGAAACAGGCTAATGAGAAAAGAGCACTCCGGAAAAAGAGGAAGGCTTTGGAGGTGAGTTTGCAATTTGAAAATACTGTGTGTTCATTAGGCTTAATAGCTGTTGTTAGCCAGGAATGTGTGCATGCATGGGTATTGCACTACCCAGAGAGGAAAGCGGAACAGGCTGTGTTTGAGAATTGGGGACTTCATAGCTGGGGCTCCAGATTTCTTTTAATGGGCACGTATTGCATTCATGTTTAAAAGTGAACCGAATCGTTCATTTGTACACTTTATTTTATTGGTTTAACATTGCTTTAAAATGTAAAATTGTTTTTTTCTCAAGTTTGTAACTAATCCTGATATTGCCGCCAAGAAAAAACTGAAGAAACACAAAAACAAAAGTGAAGCAAAGAAGAGAAAGATAGAGTTCCTGCGTCCAGGCTATAAGGCCAAGAGACAAAAGAGCCACAGCCTGAAAGATTTAGCAATGGTGGAGTGAAGTCCCCATGTGCTGCTCAGTGTCCCAACTTACCCCAAAGCATGAATTTTTCAGTGTCACAGCAGGTTTTATTATTTAAGTTTAAACTTTGGCAGTGATTGTATATTATTATACAGTTTAATATAATCATGTTCACATTTTTTAATTAAAATATTTCATAATACTACTGTATCTTCATTATCTAAAAAGCATGTGACACTAGCAAGAGTTGAAAAGGTATTATTTTAAAGACACACTAAAATAGAAAGACAAAATGTAGAAGTTAGAAATAAAGAAATGATATTCAATACCCCTATGGAGGCAATTATAAAACTTTTTAAAAAGACAAATATCTGCACAAAAGAAGAAAAAAAATCACAAATGGAGAAACAACCATGTTCATGGATAGAAAGATTATCATAAGATGCTAGTTTTTCCAAAGTTGGATACCACTGGTTAAAAGCATAAAATCTCAAGAGTTCTTCATATTATCCTAGCAAGCTGATTCTAAAATTTATACAGAATAAGCTGAGAACAGCCATGATGCTCTTTAAAAATTAGAACAAAATATAAACAAAATAATAAAAATTAGAATACTGAAGGGGTTTTCCTGTCAAATATCAAAAGTAAGACATAAGTATAGTCTATTGCAGGAACATATGATAAACTGTACCTCATTAAAATTAAGAACTACTTAGGAAGACAATTGGGATATGGTATGTACCATATACTGATAAAGGATTAGTTTCCAGGCTATATAATGATTCCCTATAAATCAACAAAGCTAATCCAGTAGAAAAAGTGGCAAGAGAAAAAATAGGCACTTCACACAAGAAATAAAATGATCCTTAAACATTAACATTTAGATGATATGTTATATTCTTAATTATTAAGGTGCAATAAACTCTCCATTAGAAGCAACCATCAAAATCTTAAGCAACTGGCAAAGAAATTTTAACAGAGTCTACTGTATTTATGTACTGGTTGGCAAATAGCCACTGCCTTGAGAACCCCTCCACATCCCCCAAGTGCCACTCTGGCTTCGTGAGTCCCTAGACCCCATCTCTCCATACCAGAAATTAAAGCTTTAATACCTGGACTATCAGGGGTCCTCCTGCATTCATGTTTATCTAGTTGTTAAATATTTTGAATCACTCCTGTATTCAATCTCATTAATTAATAATTAGGAAGATGAAAGTTAATGCCAGAATGAAATTCATTTTGAACCCTTCAGATTGACAAACCTTATTACCAAGGTTGATGAGCATGGCAGAGCACAGAACTCTTGAAAACCACTCTGGAAAAGTGTGGCATTATCTTGTTCAAACATATGGTGTCTGTTGCCTCAGTCCACACTTGGTGTGGAAGAAATAATTAGTGCCCCATATACCTGGAAGGGAGTGGAAAGATCCACCTAATGTGCCAGGTACTTTGCATACCTTTTGTTTAATCCTCAGTATTCCTGAGAGATTTCCTACATTGGTTTTTATTTTACAGATAAGAAAACTGAGACTCAGATTAAATAATTTACCTAAAGGTAACAAGAGATTGTAGGTGGCATAATTAGGATTCAAACTCAGGATTGAAAGCCCTTGTTCTTTATAATTTGTAATTACAGGATTAAAATATTATAGCATATGGCATAAGAATCTAATGTTCAAACATTCAAAACTTGAGCATTTGTGTTTTAATGTATATAGTTTTTATCTCAAATAGGAGTTCTCACATTTTTAAAGGTTTTGAAATGTGCCAAAAGGATAAACATAGGGCATCTTAGAAGGCCAATTATAAGACTTTGAAAAATCAAAAAAACAAGTTAATACTAAAGCAAATACCTCAGGGATATTGAGCACAGCTTTGTTTCAATCAGTAAGTATTTATTGAGTGCCTACTATGTGCCAGGTGCACCACACTAGGTGCAAGGGATACTAACAGTAAATAAAGTATGGTCCCTGCCCTCAAGGGGCTTACATTTCCACAATTTAAAGTGCATCTCAGGTATTCCAATAACAGAATTCCACCACTTCCAACTCCTTAATTTTTTAGTGTGATCATATAACACAGCACAAACCGTTACAAAATAGGATGTTAGAACTAAAACAAACCTTTGATATTACTTGTCCAAGTCTCATGTTTTAGAGAGAAAAATAAACCCAGGGAATAGCCATTTGTAACTAGAACTCCTGTTCTGGTTTCAAGTTTGTTGCTTTTTCCATTTTCAGGCTTCTCACAAAACAATATTCAGTTGGCTTCTAGAAATACCAACATGCAAACCTCCTGTACAGTTGTTTCCTGCCAGACAGGAATCTTTTGTTCCATATTAAAATATTATGCCATGTTAAAATAAGTGTATGCTCCATTTATCCCACCCTATTCTGGACAACCAGAGGGATCAGCATTATTCAAGTGCCGACCTTTGCTACAGATCCATGTGCCCTCCTCAGCATTCAAGACAGCAAGGGCTACCAGCCAGACAGCACCTGCCTGCCAGGGCCTCACTCCCCCACACTTCTGTCCTCACAGTAGTCCTCAGAGGCCAGGGAGTACTCTGCCACTTGACACAGTACGACCTAATTAGGAAGGGGTTCTGGGGAATAAGTAAGAAGACTAAAAAGTCCCAACTACAAAAAGAGAAAGCCACATTTATTTTAACTGAGAGAATAGCCAAAAGTATGAGGGGAAGAGGCCAGAGACCAATATCAGTAAGACAGTAGCAGGGGCAGGAAATGAACCCCCTAGTGTTGCTGAGACCTGAGGGTCACACTGGTATTAGGTTCTCCTTTACCAGCATCTAATTTTTTAAATGCCGGATTTCCAACTTAAAACTGAAAGAAATTCTCTGCACTTTTAGTAATTACTAAAGACTATATTCTGTCACACTGTAGCCAATCCTGTGGTAGACTGGGCAGTTTGAAAAGATCATTTGAATATTTTTTTGATTGCCTAGCAGTAAGCCTAATGTTTAAAACCAAGACTGTTTATTTCTCCCCGTAGAACCACTAAGAATTTGACTTTTCACCAGATTTCCATGTCTAGTTACAGGTAGATTAAAGGAATGAGAGACAGTAAAAACATCTTTTACAATGCTTCTTAAAATAGATCTTTTTTATTTCCCTCAATGTGAATTATTTTTTTAATGTATTGTGAATTCATCAAATATAACCATTTAGGATACTACATCTAGTATGGACAAGTAAATTTATAGACATTTTGAATGTTCAGTGTCTACTTCAACTAGCATAATTTTTTTAAGGAGCATGGTTGTTCGTATTGTCAAAGCTGGCATTTTTAGGAACTTACAGTATAGTCTATGGGACAAGCTTCTGACCTTGAATATCATTTTGAGCCCTGCTCCCACCTTACTAGCAATTTGGGTAAGCCAACCTATCAGAACCCAAAATTCCACCCACCCATAAAAGAGACATTACATTCTGTCCTACCTACATCACAGGGTTCTTATACAATCAACTATGTCAAAATATATACACTTTTTTCAACAACTATAAAGTACTATAAAATGACAATTACAGATCAGTTGGTGAAATTAATGACCAAAATAATTATTTCAACTTCATGCCTATAACCAAAAGCTTTTTAATGGAACAGCTTAAATAAAGAATTAAGCAAATGAAGACTTATCCTACTCTATTTGAGTCTAATTTTTGGAAAAACTTCATTTTATGGGAAAAATCTGAGTTAATATTTTTATTAGTGTTTATACAAATAAGCTGCAACCACTAATTCAAAAATCGGAGGGTTTTTTTCCTTAATAAGAGTACATTCTTTAATAGGACTGTATTTGAATAAGTATTCCACACAAATAGAATATATACCCAACACAAAGCAAGAAAGGAATATTTTACATTATACAGAACAGACATTCAGTTGGTTCAATCACAATGAGTTACCCTTCCAACCAAATACTTCAGTTCTAACATTTAGTAGTGTGAAGCACACTTAACTTTCCAAAAGGACGTGATACGATCTTCCTTTCAGAGAAGCAGAAATGACTGAATTACTGTCTGCTCTTTAATGTTTCAACTAACCTGTGAAGAGAAAATGGTTTCATAAAATTAACTTCTAATTTTCAGATATAAAGTGTGATCATTTATAAATTTTATATTGGAGGTGGATTCCAAAGCACTTTAAATGATGAAGGTTAAGATAGTTATATTAGGGGAAGCCGGGATGGCTCGGTGGGTTAGGCGCTCACTTTGCAGCGCCAGGGACCGGGGATCGAATCCCGGCCCCGGCCCGTGTGGAATCATATGCTGAACTGGGAGTTCCCCCAGTTCAGTTCTCTCTCTGTCTCTGTATCTCTCTCTCTCCCTGTCAAAAATAAAATAAATATTTAAAAAAAAAAGATAGTTATATTAGAAAAATGAGGTTATGGACTCAATTTTGAAGAGGTTCTTTTAGCTTTCACTTGGTCTATGCTTTGAATGAATAATTAAAAACGACCAAGTATCTACCGTAAGCCAGATGTGAACAATTCAAAGGTGAAAACTAGTCTCAGTCCTCAAGGAGATGCACAAATCAATTACAAGTACTCTATCACTAATCTGTGACAAGGTCATCTAACTATGCATGTGGTAAGGCACTGGGCATATAGATATGTTAGGGAAGACTCTTGAAAAGAAAGCCTCAACCTAAGTCCTGAAGGATAAGGAACTGAGGCAGGGAAAAAGAAAAATGGCCAAGGCTGGCTTACGTAACTATAATCAGATAGGTGCACATGAAGACAAGTGGAAGAAAAGGCTAGAGGAACTTGGAAATAATTTGAATCATCCTAAAATGAAATGGGATTACATGTGTGAACAAAGCTACACTCACACACAAATGCTCAGATGGCTTCTAGAAACACTCACCATTCCATTGCCTCATCAAGGCCAGTGCCTTTGGTTGCTGAAGTTTTGAATATTTGCCATTTTCGGTCCTTCAAGGCAGGTAACCCAAGTGAATTTGCCATCTCTGAGGGAGTCATGGCCTGTTCCATGTCCTGCTTATTTGCAAACACCACCAAAATGGCTTTTCTCAGCTCTTCTTCCTAAATAGAAGATATTTAAATCCCTTTAATCAATTCACTCCCTTGAGTTTAGGAATAAATGCCAAAAAATACATTATTTAAAAGTATATTTCCTAATTATTAATATATAATGTTCATTGTAAATTATTTGAAATTACAGAGAAGTGGGGATGCCAGGATAGCTCAGCAGGTTGAGCTTGCCTCACAATCACAAGGTCCAGGGTTCAATTCCCAGCCCCGGCCTATGCAAACCCATATGCTGAATGGCAGCACAATTGTAACTGCTGGGATGGCAGGCGAGGAAGATTCTTGCCTTCCATGCAGGAGGCCCCCTGGTTTGGTTCCCACCCCGCTAGTCCCATCCACCTGTGCAGAATGAAACCGTGCCACAACTAACGATTTACTATACTGGAGACTGCTCTGGTCTCTCTCTCTCTCCCTCCTCTCAAATAATAAAATAAATCTTAAGGAAAAAAAACGTTATAGAGAAGTATGCAGTAAAGAAGCTTCACTCATAATCCCACCTCCCAAACAAGATCACTGTTAAAGTTTAGGTATTTTCTACTGCTTTGTAATAGATATTTATAGTTCATTGAATAAATAAATTTATATATTTAAAGTCACATTTACATATAGTTCCATACCCTGCTTAAAAAATAAACTAAATATTAAATCATGGATTTTTTTCAATCCGTCAAAATTTTTCAGAGGAAAATATTAATGGCTAAATACATACTCTATACTATGAATGCATGTACCATGTTTTCCAGTATTAAACTCTTATTAAATTCTTTTCACTTGACTATCAGAGAAACCTAAGTGAGTTATTATGCAGAAATCTTTGTGTGAATCTCTATTTTCCTAACACAGTTCTCTAAAAGTGAAGTCAAAGTATGAGCTTTTTTTAGGCTTTTGTTACATACCGTATTTTCCAGCGTATGAGACCGGGCGTATAAGATGACCCCCTAATTTTACAGTTAAAACATAGGTTTAGGCCTATATTCGCTGTATAAGACTACCCCCCACTTCCGAGGCTGTAGTCTTATACAGCAAATATAGGCCTAAACCTACGTTTTAACTGTAAAATTAGGGGGTCGTCTTATACGCCTGGTCGTCTTATACGCCGGAAAATACGGTATATTAATGAACTTTTTTTTTTTGTTTTTTAAAGATTTATTTTATTGTTTTTGACAGAGACAGAGAAGGGGGAGAGCCCAGAGCAGTCTCCATAGTTGTATAGTTGTCATCAGTTTTTGACATGGTTTCGTCCTACACAGGTGTGTGTGTGAGAAGGGGGGGCGACAGGTCGGGAACCAGGCTGGGGGCCTCCCGCATGGGAGGCATGACCCTTTGAGCTGGGGGCCAAACCAAGGGCCTCCCACATGAGAAGCTCACCCCAGTGAGAACCGAACTAGGGGCCTCCCACATGGGAAGCACATTCTAGTTCAGCATATGAGTCCACATGGGCTAGGGCTCGGACCAGGACTCGATCCCGGACCAGGATCCCGGGGCTGCAAAGCTAGCCCTTAACCCACTAAGCCATCCCAGCTTCCCTAATGAATTGTTTTCCAGCGAAGTTGTAATACTTTCAACTCCAACAGTGTATAACAGTGCCTATCTTAATGCAGCCTTGGTAGAACAGGAAATAATGTATTTTTTTCAAACATAGCATCTCATTATATGCTTATTAGTAGGGTATTAGAAATGTGAATGTTAATAGCAGTATATTTTTCTCCTTTGAATTGTAGGTTCATGCTTTTGCTCATTATCTACTAAGTGGCATAAGGTCCTGATATGATTAAAAACACTAATCCTTAGTCACTGGTTGTAAAACTATATCCTAACTCTATTTTACCCTAAGTTAAATTATCTGGCATCTGAGCTTTGGGGTTTGTCTGTATTAATATAATTAAGTGTACCTTTACTAGAAGTACCTTCCCTACCCAGAAATTTTGAACATGTTCACTTATATAGTCTTATAGTTAAATATCTATTTTATACATTTAGTTCTTTACTCCATTTAGAATTTACTTTTGCATACAAAAAAAGTAAAACAAATTGATTTTCTACCTATAAGATTTGATGTAATAGTCCTGATGCATACTTTACCTATAGTTTTTATCACATATTTATTGATCGAATCAATTAAGTTACTTCCTAAAGAATGAATAAATTTTGAATTTTTAGTTCTCAGTAAAGCTCATATAAGTCAAATGTAAATATCACAAATAACCTAATAACAATCCAGCACAACTTGAGAATTACAAACTAAAGTGAATAATCCATTTCTTTTATGCAGTACTTAATATGACTAAAATCTATTATAGCACATGAACTACATATAAATAATGCTTTTACTTTAAAAATCCTTTCTCCCCAAGGCAACTAAACATTCTTTTAAAATTGTTTATACTTGAATGTAGTCTAAGAAGCTCTTAAGATAAATATGATGCTATGTTGTTAAAAAAATTAAGCCAAAGCTTAAAACCATTAAGTCTGCAATTTATAACTTACAATTTACTAAAAAACCAGTAGTACAACAAATCATAAGTCCAAAGTATTCTGAAAATGCTTCTACCTAGATAATCAAGTGGCCTAGGACTTATATTTAAGTACTCAATGATTGAATAAATCAGAATCATAGTTTTTTTGAGAAAAAGAAACCTAATTTTCTTGAGCAAAGGCAATTTCATTATCACATTAATCAACACATCTGAGAAGCTTATTAACAAATGGAGTTTTTTTTTTAAAGATTTATTTTTTTTATTGATTTTTGACAGAGAGAAAAAGACAGAGAGAAGGGGGAGGACCCAGAGCAGTCTCCATAGTTGACAGCATTAGTTTTTCATAAAGTTTCACTCCACAGGTGGGCACAGGGCTGCGCAGGGCAGGAACTAGGCCGGGAGCCTCCCACATAGGTCCCAGCAACTGAACTGGGGGCACACCCCAGTTCAGCATGTGGGTCCACATGGGCCAGGGCCGAGATTCGATCCTCGGTCCCCGGGGCTTCAAAGTAAGCGCTTAACCCTCTGAGCCATCCCAGCTTTCCCTGGAGATTTTAACTTTTAATATCCTCTAAATTCAGTTAGCCAGCCAATAAATATTGAACCTCAGTGAAAACTATGTATTGAGTTCTTAATTATGTGCTATACACTGTTCCACACACCAGGGATATTATTAGGGTAAATTCAAAACTTAATTTTAGGGTGGAAGATATTTATCTGTAAACAAATATTTTAAAACAATAGAAGAAATGATAAATGGCACAAAGAGTAAAGTAGAATAAGGGGTTAGAAAATAACAAACTCTTCTATGGGAAAGAAACATGCGATACGAAACACATCAAGAAGGTAGCCGTGCAAAGATTTGGAAAAAAGCATTCCAACCAGAAGGATGAACAAGTGCAAAAGGCTTAGCCTAAGCTAGATATCAGGTGTTTAAGCTTGGTGTGTTCAAAGAATAGAAAGGTCAGTGTGGATGAGACACTGTAAAGATGAGTAAAAAATGATAATGCTGGGAGAGGTAAGCAGGAGACATAGTTGTGCCAGAAACCCAGAAATACATATTTCTCTGACCTTCAATGCTACTGAAAAAAGTTATGCTTTGTTATTATTTATATCCATATCTGCTTCCTTAAGCTAATTTAGACAACTAGAAATCAAGAATGTTCTTTTAAAAATTACTTCACAGAGTCACAGAATACTTACTTCAGTTTAAAAAGAGTTCAATTCTGTACTTCTGGAAATCAAGGAATCTAGTTTAAAGAAAATTACAAGGCTGGATATTTTTTTTTTTTTGTCTCCAACCCTCTTCCCGAACAGTATTTCTGGACTAGGAAGTAATATGCATAGAAGAAAATAACACTAAAGGCCTGGAGGGGAACAAAACTCTGCTTTCCTTTTCATTATTCCTTCATATAATAATAAACAATGGGTATCGCAAGCAAATGTAAATGGTTTTCCCACATTTTAATCATTTTCTTACCTCCAACATGGCAACCAATTCTGATTTGGAAATGCCGATTCGGTCTCGATCACAACTATCTACTACATAAATGACTGCATCTGTGTTTGAATAATAACATCTCCAGTACGGCCTAAAGAAAATTCAGAAAGGGAGACTATATTATTTGGAAGAAGAAACATGTTGATTTACATGCTAGGACTTGGCTGTGAAAGGGAGTTACTTGCCAATCCTGCCCCACCCATGTTAAAATCAATGCCATAATGATGCATTGTTCCTGACAGATTATATATAGCATAACCCTCAGATATGACGGAGTGGAAAGAATGTTGATGAATATTAAATCACAGGACCAAAGAGTTTCAGAAGGAGCTCAGACTTTAGGCTGAGAGAATATATTTATAACCTATAAAATCACTAAGTGTATTGATTAACAAGTTGTACACAGACCCAATTGTTACATCTTATCAATCTTTAACTAGGAACTTCTTAAGAGAAATGGACTCAAGAATTCTTATGATTTTATATAATAGGCATTAAATTGATCTCTAAAAATACCAAGAAGTAGAAATGGCTAAAATTAGAAAGACTCAAAAGTTGTTCAAGAAATAAAGCACGTTAAAAGGCAGCAGGATGTCTGGTGAATGTACTACCAATCTCTTAAGATGGTACCATAATGAGCATCCACTGACAGTCACCAAATATTCAGAGGCCCCATGTTAGATATACAGAATGCTAGGCAGGAGACCCGAGTTCCAGAGACGACGGCATCTAAGTTCACCTTAGCCCTAAATGGTGGGCCTGAAAGGTATTTTTATGAAATCCAAAACAGTCTGTCTCACAGAGGAAGGGGCTGACAAGAACTAAATGGAGGATGCTTTTCAGTAAAACAAAAGAAAACAAAACAAAAAAATTACTATAGTAATTAGGTCTTGAGATTTTCATAAAAACATTTTCATTGAATTTGTATCTGAAAAACTGGCTTTCTTAGATTTTAATAGAGAGGATAGGCAATTTTACCTCATTTTAAACCTGGTGGCTTCCACTTAAATTACAAAAGACGATACATTTTAGTTTACTGATATTCACCCTATAAGAGCCAGTAAGTGTTAAAATACCACAAAATAATCTGGTCTCTATACCATACCTGATACTTGTCTGTCCTCCTAAATCCCAGACTTGGAATTTAAGGTTCTTGTATGTTACTGTCTCAACATTAAATCCAATGGCTGGAAGATAAATCAATAGTTTAATGTAGACTAATACATTCTACCTTCAAAGTATCCAAACTAACTGAGTTTCCCCAACAAATAGTAATTATTGCATCACATTATCCGTTGAGATACTATTCCACAAGACAATGATATACATACACAATTAATTAGCAACATCAGCTTCACCTTCAGGTTATATAAGAATATCCAGTCACCTCTGCAAATACATAATTATTAGCTCAGTGGAAATTGTATTATGTTAAGCTCTTCTCAAAATGCAGTACTTGCATACAAATGTATTCGGAAAGTTATATTTAGAAATGACAGCTGCAGATGCATTATAAAAAATTGAATTTTGGTAGATAGCAAATAAATAGGGAACAAAACCAAGAAAGCTTAGATTCTAAACTTTAGTGGGCAAGGACACAGCAATGGCTGTATACTGCTTTATGGAAGCTGGGTTCTCTAAGGCCAGCCATCTCACCAATCTTCTGCAGCTTCCTCAAGAGCTCATCTATAAACAGGTCATAGAGCTGAACTGCCAAAGGGAGTTGGTCCCATCCTTTTTACCTGCCATCCTTCTTACATGGAGCTCTCACCACCACACATCTTATGAAGGAGACCACTATTTTCATTGAAAGGAATGTAAGGGAAATGCAGAGGTGCTGAAAAAACTTAGAGGAGTTATATATACAAAAATTATTACAATTTAATAAGCTTTAAAAAATCATAGTAGGAGAAGCCGGAATGGGTCAGTGGGTTAGGCGCTCACTTTGCAGCGCCGGGGACCGAGTATTGAATCCCAGCCCCGGCCCGTGCGGACCCATATGCTGAACTGGGGGTTCCCCCCGTTCAGTTCTCTCTCTGTCTCTGTATCTCTTCTCTCTCTCTCTCTCTCTCTCTCTCTCTCTCTCTGTCTAAAAAATTAACTTAAAAAAAAATCATAGTAAAAATTAACAGTTATAAATGAACAATTAATGTTTGTTTTAGATTGAAATTTATATCGGGGAGGGGACATCAAATATATGGCAATAGAAAGAGAACTGATTATGTGAGCACATAAGGCAACAATGTAATGTGGAACTGTACACCTGGAAACAATGTAATTGTTATCAACCAATGTCACCCCAATAAATTGAACAATAAAAAAAAATTTAGACTGGTAAATGGTTCATATGTATATAGAAAGTATGCCTATTACAACTAAAAAATAACTGTAACAAACTGGAATGAAAAAACTGAAAAGCAAGTGATGTCTCCTTTAGAATTAGGTAGGGGTGTAATTACCATCTTCACCACAATGAAGAACACTGTTTACATTCAAAGGACAAGAGTGGTGTAGATTAGCAGTCACTGAAATGCAATCCACTAGGCTATGTACACTGCAGGGACCACCAAGACCTACCACAGCAGAGATAGGCAATTTTGAAAAGCAAAACCCAAGGGAACTGACATTTAGTGAAGGTGGCAAAAAAGAGAAAAAAGATGTCACAGAATTTTAAAAGTTCTTCCTTCATAAAAATCATCCTTTTCATTAATCTGGAAATATATATACTACTGAATACAGAAATAGAGGGAATGACAAAGTAACTTTAGAGTCCTAATTTAAATACTCAAGCAAACTCTGAACACTTAACTTAGATGAAATATATTAATCTTCTGTAAGTAAACTGAGGTCAACCAATGAAAAAAAGTATAAACAGAACAGTATTCTTACGTAGTCAAACAGGTCTACTGAGAATATTTTTCTAAGGTATCATGAATTGATTTAAAGGTGTGGTATTTCTTCTCTTGATATTTTTCAGTACCAGATAATTCAATATTCAATCTCTTCAACTCAGATCTTTACAAGTAATCCATAGAATTACTTAAGAGAAACTAATCTTAAAATACAGAGTAACAAATACAGGGAAAAAAACACTTCACATGCAGTATCACTTAATATCTATATAATTCTTTAATGAGGTTTACAAAGTATTTTATACACTTATTTCTCCCTCAAAGCCAGTGGATCCCTATTATCTTCACTTTATCAAGAAAAACATGGCTCTCAATGAGATTAAGTGGATTACCTCAAGCCAATTTTTTAAATTAAATTCATTGGGGTGACAGTGGTTAGTAAACAAGCCAATTTTTAAAATAGCTCTAAACAGCAAATCCCAGCCATGCACCAGGGTCCATAAATTACACCAAAGTGCCTCAAAGTTTATGGAGAAAAAAAAGTAGTATCAATAATATGCTCATACTATAAGTTTACAAACCTTAAAGTTATGTTGGCTGGAAAACAGAAAGCCCTTATAGTTTATCATATCATCACTTACTAGGAATGGTAGTAACGACTTCTCCAACCTGTAATCTGTACAAAATTGTAGTTTTTCCTGCTCCATCTAATCCCAAAATTAAAATCCTCATTTCCCGGGTTCCAAAGAGACTAGAAAATATACTTGAGAAAAAGCCACCTAAAAAAACAATAAAAGCACAAATGTATTAGGTATTTTTTGAACTAGGTCCACAAAACATTTAATCTTGCCCTTTGAAAGCTGTATCAATTTCAGTATTATATTTTCCTTGATCCACAGATGCATACTTTTGTCCCAACTGAAATAAATCATTCAACATCAAACAAGTAATTACTGTTATCATGTCCTAGACACTATCAGGAAAGCACAGAAGATACACTAAAGAATAAGAAATATAACCACTGATCTCATGGAGCTCACTTTATAATCAAGAGCATATGAAAACCTCAGCATGATCGCCCCACAACCCCTAAAAACCAAATGACAAATCAGAATGACAGTGGGACATTGAGGTCCTCGTACATGAAAGCAATTATCATTATTATTATTATAGTTTATACATAATATATTAGGTTGTTATATAGAAGCAGTACCATAAAAACTACCTTCAATCATTGAGATTTCTCTGTTAGGCAATATAAATAGTGCAAGAAATTGAGACATAGAAGCCCAAACCAAAAACTATTCTTAACTGAACACTTATTTAAAAAAATGTTACATTCAGTGCATCACAAAATATTTCCAGGAAGCTTCCTATACCTATACACACTGTATTGTTTAATATAAAAGCACTTGTGAACAGAGTAGAATTGTGGTTACCAGATTTGGAAGAATCAGGGAAATGGGAAAGAGGCACAAAGTTTTGTTACGAGATGAGTAAGCTCTGGAGACCTAATTTATAGCATAATGACTACTGTTAATGCACTGTGCATTTGAAATTTGCTAAGATCTCCAGAGACCCTCACCACACACACACACACACACATACACACACAACTATGTGAACTCATAAATATGTTAACTAGCTTGACTGGTAATTATTCCACAAGGTATACATATATCAAAATATTGTACACCTGAAACACATACAATTTTTATTCATCAATCATAACTCAGGAAAGCTGGAAAAAAATAAAATTTTCTTGGCAGGCCTCCTAGAAATACATTGTGTTTAAGTAAAATAACCCTAATAGTAAGAAAGGCGGAAATTTTTTCTTTATGATTACAAAAAAAACCCACCTTGGCTAGACTCTTTTCCACCAAATACCACTAGATTGAAAATTACATTAACAATATAAAAAATAGTTGACAAAAAGGATGCCACTCGACAAGGTTATTTGACAACGAAATGGCACAGTTAAGAGCTGTGAGTCTGGAAAAATGAACACACCACAGACTAGAGAACCCTGGGAAAATGTAATAGAAGGATGGGACTTGACAAAGTCCTTTCTACCTTTTACAGGTTTAAAAAAAAAAAGGCGAAAGCACAAAACTGCTAATGGTTATGGAAAAAGACAGGAAAGAGCTTGTGATGTTCCACAGCAGGAAGTAAACTCAGAAAACCGTGGAGGGATTTAAATGAGCCAAAAATTTCCATCTTCATTTGGAGGGTTGTAAACAAGTTAATGGATTTGCACCTTCATTTTGGGTTCTAGTGAGGAAGGAGGCTTTTTAACCTGATGCTTGTGATGACAATGTATTAATAGTTCCCTCAATTAGCACTCCCCAAACTGAGATTAAAATTTCACTCCCTGGCCAGTAATACCTTCCCCATTTCCTTCTCCATCGTACTCTATTCTTTTACATGAAAAGCGACAGATAAGCAGACAAATGCCAAGTTGGCTATAAAACAAAGTTAGGAGCAACATCTCCCTTTAGATTTTTCAAATGGATGCAGTTTCAGCAACCAGGGAGAGAGCGAGAAGCAAGCTTCCACTGTGGGGTCAGATCTCATCTTTAACCCAAGAAACCTCAGCAAACCTGACTGACATGTTGCCAAGCTGTGCAAGATACTGCAAAGCAATGTCAAACTGGGTCTGAGTTGGTGAGGGAAAGGACTCGGAGCCAGGGTCCCAGGCTGCAGCGCTGTGCGGCCCTGCGCTGCCCCTACCCAACCCCGCTGGAATGAAGGAGAAAAGAGTACGGGGGCGACCGCTGGAGGTAAGGTCCACCCCGACAGGTGACGCGCCACGGTGAAGTGAGTCCTCAACGATCCGCCCCTGGAGAAGCTGGTTACTCTGGGCTTCCCAGGCCAGCTCCTCCCCTCCTTCGGATCCCAGCCCTCGGCTGCTGCCCCGTCAAGCGCGCCCAAGTGCCCTTCTCAGATCCCTCACCCATGATGAGCCGCCTGTCCGCCCTCGTTGATCCTCAGAGACAGGTCCGGGCCTCGGCAGCGACTCTTACTCGAGTCCCGGTGCCGCCGCCTCCGCTCGCCTCGGCCTCCGGCGCTGGCTTGGAGGCGGTTTCCTTGGAAGTATAGTCAGCCAGCAACTTCCACGTCGGACACCCGGCGGGGGCGGGAGTGAGCAGCCGTGGCGACTGCGCGCCAGAACGGAGACCTGTGCGTCCGCGTCATCGCTTTCGATGCAAGTCCCCGGAGCACAGGATGTAGAGACTGTGGAAACCGAAGAGAAAAAAAGCCAAGACCCCACATCTCTCCTGCCTCAGTCTTCTTGGATGGGAGGGCTTCCGAAACAGGGAGATTTAAATTTTTCATTTTAAAATTGTGACTCGGGAAAGTGGCGAATCCGCTCATCAGGAATGAGAGTCCGGTTTCCATGCGGCAGCGTGACAACTTGGGCGCAGGCTGCGACGTCGCGAGAGTTGCTGGTCCTGAATTGCTGTGCGTAGGCGACCCAGCTTTACCTGGGTGCTTTTTCCGAAAAAGCGTGGTACTACGTGATGGTCGGAAGACTACCCCTACCCCGCCACCAGTGCGGCGCATCCTGACACTTGAGTCTGCTTAGTGGAGATTTTTGGGGTCCCAGTGGCCTTCAGGGTCAGCGTTAGAGGCCCTACCCGCTTTCTTCTACCACTTTCTTCTAACCGCTTTTCCATGATGGTGTGGACGGGCTGGTCCAAATCACAGGGATTTGAGTTGGAGAACTGTTTCCCCAAGGGTCCATTGATTGGGAGCAATGTAGGTCTGGCAGTGAAGTGTGTGGGAGGAAGTGACACTTTGGAGGATGGGGAGAAGGGATTCTAGACTTACTTTTTTTAAAGGTTGAGCAAGCCTGTCTTGAGAATTCGTAAAGACTCAAAAAAGTACCATTTTTGCTGTATATAATGTACACTTTGGGGCCCAAGTTTATGAGGGTAAAAAGACGGATGCTCATCATACATGGGTAGTGTTAATTCTGTGTATAAATACTTTTAATTCTTTTATGCTTATGCGTGAAAAGTGTAACTAGAAGTCAACGATATCCATATGTAAAATAATGCCCTGGAATATAATTATTTTTACATTAAAAATTATACATAAAATTTTTATGCCTTTTATCTGCTTTTGTGTTTTGTAATTATTCGTAACAAAATTTCTTGTACCGTAATAATGTTAAAAATTCTAATGCAAAAAACAAATACCTAAATATAAAAAAAAATTTATTAAAAAGTGAAAAGATTTTTTTCTCCTGAAAGTGTGAGCCAAAAACGTGGGTGCACATTATACAGGAGCTCATTATACACAGCAAAGCACGGTAAATTTATCACTAGCCCCTAATCTGGCAATTTTCCCCAGAAATAACCATTGTTAACTTTCTTCTGTCTCCTTCCAAATACAACCTTTGCATATTATATTTATTTATAATACAGATTTTCATCCATTCAATAGAAGTTTATGAACTGTTTTGTTTTTTACTTTAATTTTCAGACCCCTCTAACTAAGCATTGAACTCGATTTGCCTATTGCTCTCATCTGCCCTGCTCAGCTCTCAAATAATAAGTTCACAGAAATTATTCTTGCAAGGAAAAGTTAGGGGAGGATTGTTTTTTGTTTTATTTTTGTTTAGTTGTTTTAGAAGGGGAGAGTTTAGCAACTCATCCTGTAACCACCTGGACATTTTTAAGGCTTGTGCTTTATAAGCATTGTGTTTTCCAACTATTGGGCCTCAATGTGCTATGATTCCACTCACCTTTCTCACCTATTTTCTGCCTCCAGTCCCTCTCTTCGCTGAGATTAACTGCTACCACTTGGCACATCTTGTTCATTGCTTCTTCACATTTATGTTCATGTCATATTTATGTTTCCTGTATAATGCATACAGTTCCCTGAAAATAGGCTTCCCTTAAAGGAGAGCTAAAAGGAAAGACGTGCTTTAAACTTTATATTCACACAGTATGTTCTGAACCAAATGAGATACATATGAAGTTGCTTTGTAAACTGAAGATGTTACATACAAATTAAAAAAACATTTTTAATACTATGAGATAGCAATTCTGTATTTCATAATATGTATTAATACCTACAAGGATGGGCTGATAAATTTTGCCTGTACATTAGACATATCTGGATATAACCAGTTCTGTGAAGTCACATGGTATCTCCTCTCTATCATTCTTGACATTGCACACAGATGCTTACATTTTTCACCCAGTGCACACTGAATAAAAAATATTACAGTGAAGACAAAATTTGTCAGCCTGCTCTCATAATTACAAGCCACCATGGAAACAATAGTTTGATTAAAAAAAAAAAAAAAACCTTTAGGCAATTTGATCAAGAACTTTATTTTTTCAAAATTTACTCATTTAATTCTTTGCTTTGTGAACATCTGGTCTAATTTCCTGGATGCACCAAAAAGAAAACAAAACAAAAACTTTTTTTTCCGTTTACCAAAACCTTTGGTCTAAAGAAAAATCTCAAAATATTAAGATAAGGTGTTATCCTTTAAAATTATTTTCTAAAGTAGGTTTTGGACAAATAGCATAACTTTCTTATGACCATTATTTATGTTCAAGGCCTATGTTATACTTCTGAAATATTCTAAAACAGTCTTTATTCTCAATTTCGAACATTTAGAGGCACTTATTAACCTAAGGGTGTTTAAGAGAGAAACTTAAAATGGCTTCAAAAAGTGTTGAGACAAATTTATAAATAACAGCCTATAGAAATTTAGCTAATCTTTGATGGTAATTACATCCCACTTTCACCTTCTCCAGTCTCTTCATTCTCAATTCCTAAGACTTGAGTAGTTTTTACTTTCATAGAATTGCAATTTTTAATGTGTATATGTCACATTAAGGTAAAAAATAAGATAAAACTACCAATTTATGTATTTTTTTTTAAGATTTATTTTGTTTTTGACAGAGCGAGAGATGGGGAGAGACACAGTGAAGGGGGGAGGGCCCAGATCAGTCTCCATAGTTGTACCTCATCAGTCCTTAACATGGTTTCATTCCACACAGGTAGGCAGGTGCCCCCCGCAATGCAGCAACTGGTCCGGGGGTCTCCTGCATGGGAAACACACCCCAGCTCAGCCTATGGGTCCACACTGGCTGGGGCCAGGACTGATCCTTGGACTAGGGGTTGCAAGACAAGCACTTAACCGGCTGAGCCATCCCAACTTCCCCATGTATTTTTTTCTGATACTACTGAAGACAGCCATTACTCTGTAGGAAAGGTACATATCTTTAGGGCAACATTATTTTTCAAAATGTAGTCATTCCTACTAATATTTACCTGGTATTAAAGTTCGTTCTTTCTAAAAAGAAACACTCGAGGAAGCATAATTATGCTAGCATGCTGGAATTAAATATTTAAATTGTAAGTCTATGGAATTTTATACTTCAGACAAGCACATAGAATTTACCTCACTTGTTTCTGGTCTTTGCTTAAATATCATCTTACTTAAAAATTGCAACCTTCCCAACATTCCCCTTCTCTTGATTATTTTTATACAACTTCTCACTAAACATTATAATTTATTTATTTATTATGCTTATTATTTATCTACTTCCTCTCATGAATGTAACATTTATGAATACAAATATATATATATTTTAAATTAATTTATTTATTTTATTGTTTTTGACAGAGAGAGAGAGAGAGAGAAAGAGAGAGATACAGAGACAGAGAGAACTGAACTAGGGGAATTACCCAGTTCAGCATATGGATCCGCACAGGCCGGGGCCAGGACTCGATCCTTGGTCCTCGGCGCTGCAAAGTGAGCGCCTAACCTACTGAGCCATCCCGGCTTCCCCAATACAAATATTTTTATTTTGTTCACTATTTTGTTCTTGCACTTGGGCCTTAGACAAATATGTGTTGAGCGAATTTGTTGAATTGTAAAATAAATTCCTAAAGCCAATGTCATAAATATTAGTTAACTTAGACATATAGCATACAGTATTATTAAACTTGTTTCCTAAAATAGGCATTTCTGAACTGGCCAGAATTTTAAAGAGGAGGCCAAACTATCATCTTCAAGAAAGTTGTCATATTTGAAAAGAAGCCACCAGATGGTGGTATTGCTTCAAAAAAACTCAGAATGAGATCAATTTTGTCCAATTTATTAAAAGTTGAATAGACAATTTAATCCTTTTCAAAGCTTATGGTTCAAAAATAATTTGCTAACTTTTTAAATGTGAATGTTTTAATGCAGTCCAAGCAAGGAAAAACACCTTAAGAATTTGCTGCAGTCTCCAGATCTGAACCTTACTTCCATGTGATCTATTGCCTAGTGAAAATTGCCTTCTCTTGCTCAGATTTGATTCTATGAAGCAGAAACGTGAAATGCAATAAGTAGAAATATATGTGTAATAAATATAAGCTTCAGAAAGGGCCTATCTTACTGTGTATTTATAATTGTGTTTTAAACTAAGGAACATTTTAAAATCATAAGTAGATATGTGATTTTTACAAATCAAGATATGCTTTGTATTTCAAATGTTTCCTTTCAATAACATGTAACTACTTTGGCAAGAGATAAGAATTTTCTTTAGGCTAAAGGTTTTTTCCTGAATTGAAATATAATTCACATACCATAAAATTCATGATTTTAAGTGTACAATTCAATGGTTTTTAGTATATTCGTAAGGTTTGACAATATTAGCATTATCTAGTTCCAGAACATTTTCATCACCCCAACAGAAAATCTATACCCATTAGCCAATAACTCCCCACTCCTCCATTCCCTAGCCTCTGGTATCCTCAAATGTACTTTCTGTCACTATAAATTTGCCTATTCTGGATATTTCATATAAGTGGAATCATACAATATTTGTTCATTTGTATCTGGCTTATTTTAGTTAGCATAATGTTTTCAAGGTTCATTCACATAGCATATGTCAGAACTTCATTCCTTTTTATGGCTGAATAATATTACTTTTTTTTAATATATATTTTTATTTATATAAATATATATATATTTTAGCATTTATTGTTTTTGACAGAGTGAGAGAGACAGAGAAAGAGAGAGAGAGAGAGAGACAACAGAAGGGCAAGGGCCCAGAAAAGTCTTTATAGTTGTATGTCATTAGTTTTTGACATGGTTTCATTCCACACAGGTGGACATAGGGCCTCACAGGACGGGAACCTGGCTGGGGCTTCTTGCATGAGAAGCTCACCCCAGTTTAGCATATGGGTATGCAAGGGCCATGACTGGGACTCGATCCTTTGACCCCAGGGCTGCAAGGCAAGGCCTCAACTTGCTGAGCACTCCTGGCATCCCCTATTGTGTGGATATATAATGTTTGTTTATCCATTCATCAGTTGATGGACGTTTGGGTTTTTCTACTTTTTGGCTATTTGAAAAATGGTGCTATGAACATTTTGCACAAGTTTATGTGGGAATATATGTTTTCCGTTTTCTTGGGTATATACTTAGGAGTAGAATTGTTGGATCATGTGGTAACTTTATCTTTAACTTTTTTTGTTTGTTTTTGTTTTGTTTTGTTTTTTTATTGTTAAATGTAATGGGGTGACATTGATTGGTAATAACCAGATAGTTTCCAGATGTACAAGTCCACAACACATCACTCATATGTTTTTATTTTTGACAGAGAGAGAGAGAGAGAGAGAGAGAGAGAGAGAGAGAGAGAGAGAGAGATACAGAGACAGAGAGAGAACTGAACTGGGGGCACTCCCCAGTTCAGCACATGGGTCCACACTGGCCAGGGCTGGGATTCGATCCAGGGTCTCCAGCATTGCAAAGTGAGCACTTAACCCACTGAGCCATCCCGGCTTCCCCTATCTTTAACTTTTTGAGGGAAAGGAGAGACCAAACATTTTCACAGTGGCAGCATTGTTTGGTGGAACTGTTTTCCACCACTTTATATTTGCACCAGCAATGTTTAAGGGCTTTTATTTCTCAAAATCCTTGCCAACGCTATTTTTCAGTCTTTAAATTACAGCCATCTTGGTGTGGAGTGGTATCTCATTGGGGCTTTGACTTGAATTTTCCTGATGCCTAATGATGTTGAACATTTTTTTTTTATGTACTTATTGGCTAGATGTATATCTTCTTGGATGAAATACCTATTCAAATCCTTTACCCTTTTTCAATTGAGTTATTTATCTTTTTATTGTTGAGTTATAAAAGATCCTTATATATTCTGGATACTAGACCCTTATCAGATATGATTTACAAATACTTTCTTCAATTCTGTGAAAATACTTTATTGATAGTGTCCTTTGATGCACAAAATTTTTTAATTTTGATGACACCCAATTAATGTTTTCTTTTGTAGCTTGCACTTTTGATGTCACATATAAGAAATTATTGTCTAATCCAAGCTTATGAAGATGCACGCCTATATTTTCTTCCACAAGTCTTATAGATTTAGCTTTTACATTTAGGTATTTGATGCATTTTTAGTTATTTTGTGTATATGGTATGAGGCAGGAATCCAAATTCAATCTGTTGATTATGGATATCTATCCAGTTGTTCTAGCACTATTTGTTGCAACTATTCTTTTTCTATTAAATGGTCTTGTCACCCATGTCAAAATGCAATTGACTATAGATGTACCGATAGATTTATTTCTGTACTCTCATTTCTAATCCATGATGTATTTGTCTATCTGTATGCTGGTACCACACTGTCATGTAGATTTGTAGTAGGTTTTAAAATCAGGAAGTGTGAGCTTTCCAACTTCTCCTTTTTTAAGATTATCTTGGCTATTCTGGGGTCCCTTGTATTTCTCTATAAATTTTAGGATCAGCTCATTCATTTCTGGAAGAAAAAAAAAAAAGACAGTTGGAATTTTGATAGGGATTGCATTGAATCTGTAGATTAATTTGAGTACTGCCATGAATAGGGAATGTCTTACAGCCATACCACTGAGTTTGTCATTACACTAAAGCCATTTTTTATTTTGAGATTCTTGCCAGCTGGACAAACTTGAAATAAGGAACAGTTTTCTTTTTTTAACCTAGGGAGGCTGGGCCCTTTATATTTCCTCCAAATTCTGTTTGAAAACTGAACAGTTCTCTCTTTGGTTCCTTTCTCTATTCCCATACCTTATCATATTCCGCATTAAGAAGCCAAATGACACTCTCATTATTCTCCCTGGAAATATCTCAGCCAGCTCTGCAAGTTCCTTAGGTATGTCATCTATATTTCAAGTTATCACAGGCAACATTTTTGCCCACTGTTTCGTGATTTACCACTGTTCACTCTTTTTATAGCCTCCTATATTTCCTCACTGCCTTCCTAGCCTTCCTTAACTTATTTTTCCTCCCACCCCTCCAACCCTCACTAACAGCTTCTTTGTTTTTCCAGGCTCTACACACCATTTGGTCCCAAAGTCAATGACATATTTTAAATTTCTAGGTACCCTATATCTGGTACCAATTCCGATGTCAGTTATTTATTGCTGTGCAACAAACTCCTTCAAAGTGTAGGAACTGCAACCAATGATAATTGTTGTTTATCATAATCATAAGATTGGCTGAGCAATTCTTTTTCTGGTCTTGCTTGGGGTTACTCAGGCAGCTGTATCCAGCTGGTACATTGAGTAAGTTGGTTGGTCTCTCCATGGGGTCTTTCATCTTCAAAGAGGCTAGACTGATATGACATGGCTATGGCAGTGCCATGCTCCTAGGTATCTACCTAACAGAAATGCATGCATATGTACACTATGAGGCATGTATAAGAACATTTACATAGCATTAGTCATAAAAATAAAAAACTATAAACAACCCAAATACCTATCAATAGTAGAATGGATGCATAAATTGCAGTGTATCTACATACTGGAAATGTATGTAACAATGCAAATGAGAGAAATAGAGTTGTACACAACAACCTGGAGAAATCTCACAAACACACTATTGAGCGAAAGAGCCCTGATACCAAAGAACGCATACTATGTATGAATCCATGATATAAGTTCAAAATCCGGCAAAATTGAACATGATGTTAATTTATAGAAAGAA
>PVKE010010979.1:29139-41385 GCA_004027555.1 Craseonycteris thonglongyai
AAAAAAAAAAAAAAAAAAAAAAAAAAAAAAAAAGAAAGAAGGCAGGGAATAGTGATTAGGAGGAAGAATATGGAAAGCTCCTGGAATATTCTGATATGTTATTTCTTGACTTGTATGCTTCTTTGATCGTTCATTGAACTGCACATTTATGATTTATGTGCTTTTCCATGTACTATATTTCAAAAACACTTAAATAAATCACATTACAATGTCATTTTCATCCATCTAATTGGTAAAAGTTTTAAGAAGTGACATGTGGGGAGGAAAATTGTCACTCTTATTCACTGTGCAATCTTTTCACTTGCCATTAAGCAATATCTACATACAAAATTGTAAATGCACATACCTCTGACAAACATTCTACTTCTAGGGATTGATATAGATATATTTTTATGTTTACACAGCTACATTTATATTAAACCATGCTTGCATATGCATGGAAATTCCAAAAGTTTACACAAGAAACTCTTTAAGAGTCACTACTCTGAAGAGGAGTCTGTAGATTTGAAGTACAGGAAGACTTATTTTTTATTGTGTACCCTTTTGAACTGTTGGAATTTTATGCCATGTGCATGGATTACTTTAAATACAATTCGGCTTTTTTTGTTGTTTGTTTGTTTTGTTTCATTTTAAACATTGCTTGCCTAAGATTATCTGGTTAAAAGGTAATTCCAAAGCCCAAACCATCAACCATAATCCTAACTTTTCTCCTGTAGAGTCTCTGTTGTCTCCCCTATAAAGTGAATGTATTTGCCATCATAAGGATCCCTTTGAAGAGCAACACAGAAGTTCTACTATATGAACTGAACCAACATGGCAGATAGGTATGAGAGATCTGTAACTGAGTCCACCCACCAGGTCTCTCACAACATTCATTCAGTCCCTACTAGATGATAGGTTAAAGCCACAGGTATATGTGGCTAGAGAGAGGAACCTACAGAAGCTGATGGTTTGAATAGTCACTACTAAGGGGAAAAAAAGAAAAGGAGAGAGAACAAGAGCATAATGGGTACATATAGGGTTTCCTAAATCTGCTTGTTAAAATTAAATTACACAACTTTAGAGAAATGTAAACACCCAGTCATGCATTAAATATAATAGGTATTTGGGGGAATGCCGGGATGGCTCAGCAGGTTGAGTGCTTGCCTTGCGGCTGCGGGGGGTAAGGATTGCGTTCCAGTCCCAGCCCCAGTCCCCAGCCGTAAGGACACATATGCTGAACTAGGGCATGCTTCCCATGTGGGAGACCCTTGGTTTGGTTCCTGCCCTGTGTAGCCCCACATCCACCCATGTGGAATGAAACCATATCACAACTAATGTACAACTATGGAGACTACTCTGGGCCCTCACCTTTTCTCTCTCTCTCTCTCTCTCTCTCTCTCTCTCTCTCTCTCTCTCTCTTTCTCTCTCTTCCTCTCTCTCTCCCTCTCTTTCTGTCAGACAATAAAATCTTTTTTTTTAAAGCATTTTCACAGTTTGTCAAATTTCTTCAGTATATTCTTGTAGCTGTGGTTTCTGAAGTTAGGCAATACATTTAAGAGTGTACTAGGGTAGGGCTTTGAAAATGCAGTTTAAAAAAACACAGCAGGGGAAGCTGGGATGGCTCAATGGGGTAAGTGCTCCCTTTGCAGTCCCTGAGCCTAAGGATCAAATCCCAGCCCTGACCCAGGTGGACCCATATGCTGAACTGGGGTGTGCCCCCAGTTCAGTTCTTGCCGGGGCCTATGTGGGAGGCTCCCAGCCCAGTTCCTGCCCTGCGCAGCCCTGTGCCCACCTGTGGAGTGAAACTATATGGAAAACTAATGCTGTCAACTATGGAGACTGCTCTGGGCCCTCCCCCTTCTGTCTCTCTCTCTCTCTCTCTCTCTCTCTCTCTGTCACAAAACAGTAAAAAATAAATCTTTAAAAACACACACACACAACAATTTGGTTATTGGCATTTTTTTCACCATTGGGAAAAGGAAATAAAGTGACATTAGTGAGCCTGTGGTTGAACTCAGATCAGTACAATAGCCTGCATGGCTTGCAACTGAGAAACCAAGGGCTTTGAAAACTTATTTAAAAACAAACAGAACATAACTAACAGCAACAAACGACTTGGAGCTGCACAACCGAGCCTATCGTCTTCCCAGGGATGGAAATGGATTGTTAGGAAGACAAAACATCGTATCAATGATTTCTTCAGCCCTGCTTTTCTCTTAAGCTCCAGTTCTGAATCCCCAACTCCTTACTAGAGAGTTCTTCATGAATATTCACTGAAAATCTACATGTCTAAAACCAAACATATCTCTCCCCTTCACTAAAAAGTAAAACAAATAAAACCCCCCAAATCTGGTTTACTCTTCCTCCTTCCCTACTTCTCTGCTCAGTGATACAAATTCTACCTTGCCTGACCACATTTGTGTGAATGCAGACTTGCTTCTTTCCCTGGCCCTCCATCAACCTCACAGTAACCAAATTCTGTGCATTCTTTCTTTACTTCCTACTCTTGAACAGTAGTCACTTAACTGATCCATCTCTTTCTCCCCACTCCCAAATACCCATGAACTCCACCATTTTTCATGTACTAGGTTCTCAATAAAAATTAACTGAATGAATCATATTAATTCCTCTGTTATAAACCTTTAAAACTCACTGCACAGAGATATTTATAATCATTGGTTACTTTCTTAGGAAACTGTGAGCTCCCTAAGGGTAGGGCCTTGCTGATTCTTCTGTATCCTCAATGCTACCACATTTGAGTTCAGTCAATGTTCATTGAATTCATGAACGGATGACGCCCAGGCTTCTCAACTTGGCATTCAAATACTTCCACAATCAGATCCAACCTACTAACTCTCTCCTGGTGAGGCAAACATTGTGGAATTGGAGGGAAAACTCACTATTGTTTGGACTTTCTAGATTTTGGTTCTATAATAGGTAGTGAGGTTTGCATTACCATCAGGAAAGCCATCCAACCAGTCTCTGGTTCAGATCCCTCTGAAAAAATGAAGAATTGGCTTAGATTAACGCACCTCAGACTTCAGTGTATATACAAAGCATCCGAAGACCTTGAACATGTTGAATCAGATTCTGATTTTGCATTTCTCCAAGCTCCCACAGGATACTAATCTTACTGGTCTACAGACCACCCTTCGAGTAATTATAAAGTTCTATGCTCTGTGTCCTATTTATTTTCTTCTGGACATAACTTCTGCATGACTGACACAATTATGTTTATACATGTTTATATATATACACCCTGGGGGTGCTTTCTCCACTTATTTCCCCCTATATGAATCAAACCTGTCTTTTCAAGCTCTTTCTTCTGGGCAAAGTCTTACCTGAGTATTCTAGTGCCTGTACTCCTCAATCTTTTCTTAAATTCTATTAAAGTATGTCTATTATTGATTCTTGGAGTTTGACCCATCATTTACAAACAACAAATGGTTATCATTCAGTTATATACTTCTTTTTCTTTCCTATGAAGCTTAGCATAATGTCTCACATACAGTAAGTGCTCAACAAATCATTGTTGAATAAATGAATGAATGATTGACTTCAGAATTTTTATTCCAGAAAGAATTCAAATGTTTTACTGTTCTATATCATTTTTCAGAACATTGAGAAAAGAGCCAAAATGGAATTTTCCCAGTCTACTCAAATGAAACAGTCCAATTTAAAAAATTTGATCTTTAAAAAAAATTAATTAAAATAGCTAAAATGAATTTATATTAAAATTTGAAATCCTCTCTTCAATTTCTGAAACAATAAAATTTGCTACTGTTTTTCTTAACTAAATACACATAATATTTCATGCATAAGAACTTGACATTATATATAATAAAGATTAGTTCTATAGAATATGATTTGGTATTATATCACATGATTTCAATAGCCTGGTTAAACAACTTGTCTTATGCCAAATACCATGTTGCATATCAAATAATGAAGTGAACTCCCTGCCTGGCAAAAGACAAATAATCTTTATTATTGATATAGAGAAGTTGTTTTAAATTTTAAAGTTAAAATAAGGAAGTTCTTTGAATATTGCCTAACTCACTATTGTGGGAAAAAGTTAGAAGCATTTCTGAACATACCACCCTATTTTTTATTTCCATTAAACAAATTTTTTTTACCAACTTGCAATATTTGTTTTACAAAATAAACTTTTACCTAAATATCAATTTATCATTTTTGACAAGAGAAAAAGAGCTATATTGTACATTATTAAATTCTTGACTATTGAAGTTTTGGTTTTAAGGTATTAAACTGTCAAATCTCTTGGCAAACTGTGAAGCGCCAGCTCCACACATGTAAAGCATTTTAGTCATTATTATGCATAAGGTATAACATTTCTACAAAATACTGGGAAATATGAACTAAATGAGTACACCTAGTAAAAGCACTGTAACACTTCAATAAGAAATATAAAGCACAATAAATCTTATTCTTAGTATATTTTAGTAATTTAAATCAATTTGTTTTATTTAAACTCTACAAGATTTCCATTCTGAATTTAGTTTATCCCCCCCTCCAACCTGATGGAAACATCTCTTCAGAAAATTAATAATACAGTGAAAATTCTCAGGGAACAGGTGTCAGTGCTGATTTTTAATTATTTTTATTTTATTTAGTTCTCTAGCTTCCGATAAAATATGTGTGGGAAGAGGTTATTTTTAGTTCAGGCTTTGCAAAGTTCTCTGTCACCTCCTAATTTGAGTTCATCAGAATGGAGCAACACAAGATATAGCATTGGTAGAGACCAGAGGGCTGAGCAGTCATGGCATTGATATAGAATTGTTAGATCTGAAAGAACCTCGAAGATGATCTGGGCCAGTGTTCTTGTTTTACTAGTGAAGATATTGTGGCCCTGAGGTCACCCAGATCATTAGTAAGAGTCAAGTTTGAACTACTTGTTTGCTTTCTCTTCAGTATATGGTTCTTTCCACCTTAAGTGACACCCAGGAAAACTAAGAAGAGTAAGAGCGTGCAGAAAGATGAGTGGATGAAGGAGGTAACACAGTCTCTTCCAGACTGGCTGGGAAGACTGCCATTTTATCCACACCCTACTCAATTCTCAATGGTCTGTCATTGTTGGGAGACTGAAACTTCAGCCAGTAGTTGGAAATTACTAGATTGCTAATTATACACTGAACCTCCTCTAAACGTGTTTAACTATCTGTCACTGGATGTCTACATTTTTCAAAAAAGAAAAACCGATGTTGACTTTATTCCATGGATCTTCACTAACATTCATCAAGTGCTTACTTTTTGGGTCAGTCGATGTGCTAATCACTTCAATTGCTTTGCTTCATACAATTTTCACAAACAACCTTAGAAAGTAGATTTTGTTATTATCCCACATTTAAAAAAAAATATTTATTTTATTGTTTTTGACAGCTCTTCAGTCCCCCCAAGAGCTGGGGACCGAACCAGGAGCCTCCTACATGGGAAGCACACCCCAGTTCAGCATGTGGGTCCACATGAACAGGGGCCGGGATTCAATCCTCAGACCCCAGGGCTGCAAAGTGAGTGCTTAACCCACTGAGCCATCCCAGCTTCCCCCGATATCCCACATTTTAAAGACAGTGAAATTGATGCTTAGATAGGTTAGGTAATTTACCAAGGTACTACCTAGTAAGTGGCAGAGCTAAGTTGTTTGACATCAGAAACAGACCTCTTATGCACTATCGTTGTGTCTGTTTCTTTTTTTCTTTTTAAGATTCATTTTATTGTTTTTGACAGGGACAAAGAGAGACAGAGAGAAGGGGAGAGCCCAGAGCAGTCTCCATAGTTGCACATCATCAGTTTTCGACATGGTTTTGTTCCACACAGGTGGGCAGGGACCGTGTAGGCTGGGAACTGGGCTGGGGGCCTCCCATATGAAAGGCACGCCCCCTCGAGCGAGGGGCTGAACCCGGGGGCGAGAACCGAACTAGAGGACCTCCCTTATGGGAAGCACAGCCCAGTTCAGCACATGGCGCTGCACTGGTCGAGGCCGGGATTCTACCCTCGTCCCCGGGGCTGCTTAACCTGCTGAGCCATCCTGGCTTCCCCTGCTGAGTGTCTGCTTCTGAAAAATAATCTGGTCTATCCATAATAAGAAAATTACTTAATAATATATATATATATATATATATATATATATATATATATATACTGAAAATATTTACATATCATATTCTAAATGATGTGTTCTTTTTCATTTATTTGGGATAGATAGTAATAGTCAATATGAGAAAGTTCAGACTAACTTACTAATTATTTTCAATTTAAATTTAAAGTTTTGCAGTGCATGGTTTTTAAAAAGTTATACATAATAAATATATTATAAATAAATTATATTTATAATAATCATAAGTATATTACAATTATAAGTATATAGTTATATATATTCAAAAACAAAATTCATACAGTACAAAAGGGCAAAGAATGAAAAGCCTCTTACCTACACTGACTTCCACACCAAGTTAGCTTCTCTAAATTAATCACTATAGATGGTCTTATGTATCTTTCTAAACATATTCTATGCATATACAAGGGCCATCCAGAAAGTCTCCAGTCATGTAACTGTTCTCATTATATTGACAATGGCTGGATTTTTTTTCAGACAGCCTTCATATATGTGTATATTTCCTTTAATATAGATTATAGCACTATATTTACATTGTTGGTATCTTTTTACACTTAATAATATATCTTGGGAAACATACTACATCAATACACATAGATTTACCTCATTTGTTTTAACGGTGGCAAAATACTCTATGAGGGAGGCATGGGGAAAGAAGGTAAAATAGAAAGATGGAGATTCATTAGCTGCAGCAAACAGTGTTTCTTAGGTTCCATCTTCTACATGTGACTGGAAGATTTCTGAAATCCCCACAGCTACATATATCTTTCAGCCTCCAAGTAATGGGGAAAGATGCAGGTGGACCCTTTGGGGCTGCCACACAGGAAGGGTCACATCATGCTAATACCATAGTACACAGGACAGCAGGGTAACCCCTCCCCACCATGTCCCACTAAGACTTTTCTGACAAAACAACTAAATTGTCCACTTCTTGCGTTTGACATGATGCACGAGTTCTTCAAATCTGAGCAATAGACATTACGCAACACTCAAAACTGGCTTTCTCCAGGAACTATTAATAAGTAATTCCTTTGAAATAAATCTTCTCAGGAAGCCCCTGGGTCTTTCATGCAGACAGACCTTGGGTGGACCTTATTCAGTTAAAATCCAAATATCCCCAGTTTGGTCTCACTTCTTTTAATAAAACTGTATCATTGGCTCCAGATGAGTCAGCCCAACTCCTCTCTCCAATCCCCTAAACACACACAATGAGGCACTTTCCTAGCGTCACTTTGCCTCATGTGAGCCCTTTCTATGGAGATAAGGGATTTTTATTAATTGACATCCAAATTGACTTTAGTTAATGGGCATCAAATTAATGTTATCATTCATTGTGTTGTCATTCATAGCTGAGGAAAGTGAAGATAAGTACCACAGATGGAAAGAAGTGAATCTATAGGGTTCAAACAGAGGACTGATAGTAACTGCAGTCTTGAGTCCCTACTGACTGCCTCCCCCTGCCTAGGCAACCACTCCATCCACAGCCATTCCAAGCACAACTTGTAAAGGGTGTCCCAAGATTCACGCAAGATTTGAACTTTGCGTCATTTGTGCGGTAAACTGTCGCCAAAAAAAAAAAAAAAAAAAAGCGTGACAGCTGACAGTTCAGGGTTATTAAAACTGGAGTGCTACACGAAAGAACAACGCGTTTTCATTGTTGAACAATGAAAATTTATTTGAATTCCTATTTAATTGTAAGTTCATCATGGGCAGCTGGGTGTTTGTTTGTTTTTTAAAGCGTTTTTTTTTTGTTTTGTTTTAAGTTTTATTTATTTATTTATTTTTGACAGAGAGAGAGAGAGAGAGAGAGAGAGAGAGAGATACAGAGACAGAGAGAGAACTGAACTGGGGGAGCTCCCAGTTCAGCATATGGTTCCGCACGGGCCGGGGCCGGGATTCGATCCCCGGTCCCCAGCGCTGCAAAGTGAGCGCTTAACCCACTGAGCCATCCCGGCTTCCCCAAGGGTGTTCTTGGGTACTACTTATATTTGATTATTTATTCATCCATTCATTTAACAAATAATCATTGAACCCTAGCCACTGTGCTTGGCTTTGGGGTCTTTTTCCAAAGGAAGCAGAACATGTCACATTCAACATGCAAACAAATAAGGGCGATACCTGTAGATTACAATACCGTGTGTAGAAGAAAGGGACAGGCTAACGTGATCAAATGTAATCAACTGGAGAGAAGAGGCTCTTTTACATGGAAGGGTCAAGGAAGGCCTCAAAGTAGGGGACATTTTAGCTAAAGCCTAAAGGGTGAAAGATGAGAAGGAGTCAGTTATGTGAAGACCAGAGAAGAGTGTCCAGCAAAGTGGACAGCAGCCGCTTGATCTTTTCAGTTCACTTTGGCATGACACATGGTTGAACTCAAAATATAGTTCTCAAATGAAAACAAATTCATGTTGCTTTACCAAGTACAAAAACGTAGTTTAAGGCCAACGGTTACCTTGGCCAGTTACTATTATTAAAAATCATATACTAAGTAATAGTTTCTATTATTACATGATTTATTGCTTTTTATAAATTTTCTAATGTGTATTATAAGGAGGGGTTGCTATTGGATACTGACTGAAGCAGCAGAATATAGTCCTTCAACAAATATTTATTGAGTCTCTAATATGTGCCATATCTTCTGCTAGACTCTGATAATAAAGTAGCCAAGCTAGAAAAGTTTATTTGAAATGAATACTAGATTGAGAGTGCATTGGGGTCCTCAGTCCCCTCTCCCACCAAGGTAGCTTTTGTATATTTTATATATTGACATTCTACGTGAGAGTCTATTATAGAAACTAGTTCCACTGATTAAAAAATAAAAAGATTTGGGAAAGCTGGGATGGCTCAGCGGGTTAAGTGCTCACTTTGCAGCCCTGGGGTTCAAGGATCGAGTTCCAGTACTGGTCCAGGCCCTGGCCTGTGTGGAACCCTATGCTGAACTGGGGTGTGACTCCCAGTTCAGTTGTCGCCGGGTCGAGCTTCCCATGTGGGAGGCCTCCAGTTCAGTTCTTGCAGGGGTGAACTTCCCATGTAGGAGGCCCCCAGTTTGGCCCCCAGTTTGTGGGGGCATGCCTCCCATTCAGGAGGCCCCTTGGCCCAGTTCCCACCCTGTGCGGCCCCTGACAACTTATGTGGAACAAAACCATGTTGAAAACTGATGATGTACAATTATGGAGACTGCTCTTGGCCCTCTCCCTTCTCTCTGTCTCGCTCTTTGTCAAAAACAATAAAATAAAATAAATAAAATAAAATAAGAAAAGATTTGAAAATCACTGGGTCCCCAAAGTCCCTCTGTAATACTGTTTTTTTTTTAAGATTTTTATGTTTTATTGTTTTTGACAGAGAGAGAGATACAGAGACAGAGAAAAGTGGGAGGGCCCAGAGCAGTCTCCATAGTTACACATCATTGGTTTTTCCACTTAGTTTCATTCCACAGCGGGGCGTGGGGCTGCACAGGGCAGGAACTGGGCTGGGGTCTCACCCTGGTGAGAACTGAACTGGGGGCACTCCCCAGTTCAGCATATGGGCCGGGATTTGATCCTCGGTCCCCAGGGCTGCAAAGTGAGCGCTTAACCCACTGAGCCATCTCAGCTCCCCCTCTTAAGATTTCTTACAAGATATATGAGAACATAATATTTGAGACAACCCAAGAATAATATGAATATAAACTACTTTGCTTGAATGAGTGAAAAAAGAATTTACTTTTAACAAAAATATAGCATTTTTCCCTAAGATATAGAACATTAACCTAAGTTCCTTGCCCTCTAAAACACTTCATATTTAACTATTTCTTATGGTTTAAATTCTCCTGTTCTATCAGATTTTTTAAAGAATAATCTACATGCATTGTAATAGACTTTTGTTTTTTCAAAATATCTGACAATCTTTTAAGCAATAGGGAAGAAGATACCAAACTGGCAAAATGTGGGATGTGAAAATGGTGCTATGGGCATGAGAAAAGTGCTGCTATCATGTTAGCAAGTTTCGAGTCCTTTACAAAAAGAAGAACTGTTTGTTAATGCCAGTTTTGCTTAGTCATGTAATTTTTGTAAAAGTTATTTTGCAGTTATGTATTGGCTTTTTCGCTGGCATCAACGTGGGAATCAAAGTCACATGAATTCAAGTTTGTGCTCATTTTTTTTTTTTTTTTTTGTCCTTTTCCTCTTTGACACCTACTTAGGGTATAGCGATGTTATGAAACTCATAGCAAAGACTTCCAGTCATTGGCTAGGGTGGGAAATCATACCCCTTTTTCTTTTGCTTAAAGTCCTTTGACTATTTTTTTTATTTTGTAAGACAACTGTTCCATGTTATTTTGGTGTTTGGTATGAGGTAGTGAACTTATTTGGTAATGAACATGCCAGGTGCTCATTGCTGGCCCTTGGCAACATTGTGAAGTAAAGTTATTGTTCCCTGATTCTCTATTTTGGGTGGTCTCTTCCACTGGGCAACCAGGACCCTCCTAGAATGTGCTCACCTCTACACCCTGACCCAACTCTGCATTCTCTGGCCACGTCCTTGAAGCTCCAGATCTTTCTGAGCTCTCCTTTGCTTATCCCTCAGTGACTTCCAGCTGACATAAGACATTCACACTGGAGTATTAGAAAAAAACAATGGTAAAAAGAAAAAACAAAAAGAAATAAAAAAACAAAAAGAAAAGAATAAAACAATGCTATTGTTCCCAAGTAAACACTTTCATTATCATTCAAAGGATTTCTGAAGAGTTATGGATAATAATATGGGATTTTAGCTAGAGGAAGAGAGATTGCCCATCCCCACCCCCAACCCCAACCCCAGCTTTCTTCAGGTGCTTTTCAAATTCTACCCAAAGAGAGGTTCATCCTTGCTAAATGGTTGTAAGCCTCCTGCCTCTTTTACTCAATAAAACTTGCTTACTCATAGCTCACAAAGTTCCCCTGAAGATGATTAGTAAGCATTATTCCAGTGTTTCAGCAAAAACATTGAGGGAGGCTGACTAACACTATTGGATTTAAATTAGTAGTATGAGAAGTCACATTGCCTTATCTGTTAGCCAATGTTTCAGCTAAAATAGTTTTTTTAGTTTAAAAAAGGGTCACACAAACAAGGGAAAAAGAAAAATTCACAAAGAAATATAGACCATTAGGGCTAGATGGGATCATCAAGATTAGCTAGACTGATGTTCTCATTTTACAAAGAAACGAAGGCTGAGAAACCAAGTTACCCAAGATCACCCAGCTAGTGGGTAAATCTCACTTGTCAGTTACAGCCTCTCACAGCACCATGGTCTTCTCCCTTCTTTTTAGCATAACACCAGTTATACTTTTGCATCTGCTTATGTCATTATGTGGTTAACACCTGTCTCCCCCACTAGATCATTATCTGTATGCGTGCAGGTACCCTGTCTAGTTTTGCTGGCCATTTTCCAGAAGAGCCAGGTACATGCTCAATAAAGAGTTGTTGAATGAGTATCAGTAATATAGAGTCAACTACCAACAAACATAGAATTAACAATCTATTTAGTCTTTTAAATAATTGTCTTCAGGTATACATTATGTGGACAGGCCACTTGAATTAATCAAGTAAGTGTTAGGTTCTACTATTATAAAATATAAACTTTGAAAATATAAATGGCTTAAGACAAAAAGGTTTACTTCTTATTCACTTAAGTTCTATGTGTGGTGGGCAACCTAGCTCTACCTTGCAGCTTCCTCATCTGGAACAAGCAGCCTCTGAAGTCACTGTAGCTGGGGAAGAGCAAGACAGCAGCAGCACAGTGGCTTTCCAGTGCCTCAGCCTGGAGCTGTCAATGGCTCGTCCACCTAATGTCCTTTGACAGAAGTCATCATTGGGCCTCATCGTGGTGGCAAAAGGGGAGGAGGACATTTTAGGGAGAACCAGCTGTCTCTGCTTGCCATTGTAGGGGTTAATTATAACAACCAGGGAAGCTGGGATGGCTCAGTGGGTTAAGCACTTGCTTCGCAGCCCCGGAGACCAAGGATCAAATCTTGTCCCAGGCCCATGAAGACCCATGTGCTGAACCGGGTGTGCCCCCCAGTTCAGTTCTTGCCGGGACCTATGTGGGAGGCTCCCGGCACAGGTCCTGCCCTGCGCAGCCCTGTGCCCACCTGTGGAGTGAACCTATATGGAAAACT
>PVKE010010980.1:0-41292 GCA_004027555.1 Craseonycteris thonglongyai
AAGCCATCCCAGCAATTACCAGTTGTGCCGCACCACAGTCCAGCATATGGGTTTGCACAGGCCAGGGGCAGGATTCAATCCCTGGACCTCACAGTTGCAAGACAAGCACTCAACCTGTTGAGCTATCCCAGCATCCCCTATAATAAACCGTCTTAATTTTTAAGTCCTCCCCCCAACCCCCGAAAAATCTAAGTTAATTTAGAAATTGATACAGCACATTTTTTTCACTTACATGAAGTCAAAAGACCTCAGATGCATTAGTACATTGGCATCCATTTTGGTCACCTTAATATTACCAAGGTTTTCCTCTCCTTCTTCAAGAATATCATCACTCTCTTCCTTTTCCTTACTGTCCACCACCACTTTTAATTTGTTTAAATGGCAGTTTTCCTGAATCAATGTCACAGAGTTTTCATTCAAGTCATTTATTGTAACCTTGACTGCATTTCCAAGATGTTTTGCCCATTGTAATCCCATTATCCCTTAGGAGAAATGGGAAGGAAAATAAGTTTTTAATTATAATAATTGAAAAATAAAAATAATATAATAACAATACAATTTTCTTTAAAAATTATTTCAAAAGCTTTTATTTTCATAAATCTTTTTCCTTTCATACTACAAAGCTTCTGAAGAAAAGTTAACCCAAAAAATATGTCTTACAGATTTTCACTAGTACTACTTACAAAACTTTTGTATGATTCCTGTTCAAATAAAATCTCTAATTAGTAACAAGAACACACATGAAAGACTAAATCTCAATGGAAAGGTAATTATATAGTAAAGATAGTGGATTAATCACTTACAAAGCTAGTATAAAGGTTAAACTAAAATAGTAAAAGTAACTATGATTACAATAATTAGTTAAAATATACAAGATAAAAAGATGTAAAATATGACAACTACAAAGGGGAGGTGGGAGGAAAGTTGAGCTTTATACTGGGATCAAACTTAAGCTGATTAAAGTAGATTGTTATAATGTTGATATAAGTAGGCTTCATGGTAACCACATAAATATACAAAAGATAAAAAGATATATAAGCATGCCATTAAAGAAAGTCATCAAACCACAAAGAGACGAAGATATGAAGAAAGGAACAAAAAGGAACTACAAAAACAGCTAGAAAACAATTAACAAAATGGCAATAAGAACATGCTAATCAATAATTATTTTAAATGTAAATGGACTAAATTCTCCAATCAAAAGGCATACAGCAGCTAAATGGATTAAAAACAAAAAAACAAGACCCATCTATATGCTCTGTACAAGAGACTAACTTTAGATAGCAGAATATGTACAGACTGAAAATGAAGGAATGAAAAAAGATATTCCATGTGAATGGAAACCAAAAGAAAAAAATGGAGTAGCTATATTTGTATGAGGCAAAATAAGAGTTCAAAGACTTAGACAAAGCAGAGCAGGTATTAAATAATGATAAGGCAGTCAATCAAGCAAGAAGATAGAACATTTATAAATATTCATACACACAGCATAGGAGCACTTAAATATATAAAACTAATATTAACAGATCTAAAGGGAAAAATAGCATTAGCCAACTGAATTCAACAATACAGTAAAGAGATCATCATGATCAAATGGGATTTATTCCAGGGATGCAAGGCTGGTTCCACATCCAAAAATCAGTGTTATACTTAAGAAAATGAAGGATAAAAATCATATCATCTCAATAGATGCAGAAAAATGTATGACAAAATTCAACATTCATTTATAAAATTTTCAACAAAGTTAGTAAAGAGAGAATGTATATCAGCATAATAAAGGCCATACATGACAAGCTGACAGCTAATATCATGTTCAATGGTGAAAAGCTGGAAGTTCTTCCTCTAAGATCAGGAAAGACAAGGATGCGCACTCAGATAATTATCACACACACAAACACACAAATACAGATTGACGAGGCTTAGGAGATACATTAAGCAACTGAAATAGACTCTGTATTCTGATTTGAATTTTTAAAATAACTATGAGAGTTATATCTAAACATATTAAAGAACTATTAATTCTTAGGAGTGATAATGTATCATGATTTTATTTTTTAAAGTCTGTATCTTTTAAGATCCAATGAAAATATTTACAGATGAAATGACATATCTGATTTGTTTCAAAATAATGGGGATAAAGGATGGGGGCATGAGGTATGAGGGAAAGTCATGGGGAGAGTTACAAGATTCAGCATGATTTGATAATTATTGAAGTGAGTGATGGATACAAAGGGATTCATTTAATATACTTTTAAAAGTATACATTAGAAATTTTTTCACAATAAAAGAATTTACCTTAGATCTTTAATTTTTATATTCAAATATTCTGCTACATGATATCTATATATATTTTCTAAGATAAGAAAATGTACACATCTGATAAATAGAGTTGGGTTCCAAAAAAGCTTCATTACTTACCAGTGGCTCCAAAGGCATCTAGACATTCCAAGGGTTTTCGTTCCTCAGCCAAAGCAGCCAATGTACAGAATATTAGCTGCCTAAACGAAAGTATAATAATCTGAAATAATTTTACTCTACCATGGCTTCATCATTATAGATTGTATTTTATTTAAGAACAGTTAGAACTGGGGTTCCTATTTACTGAACAAATTATTTTGAAAAGAAGCCTAATAACATATTCTCCACTTGATAGTATGAGAACCAAAATTTGTGAAATTAAACTATGAATCTGATTAAGTTTTACCAACAGGTATTCACTATGAATAAGAATTTTATAAATAAATTTTATAAATAAAACTTGCACCCCAAAGTGCTGTTCATTAATTATATAAAGTTAGGCTACTTTACTTTCTGAGAAAGAAATTACCGTTTGATAAAAAAAGAGAAAATTATTCTGAGTAAATGCTAAAATAGATGATTTTCATTCTGTTCATAGTTTTAAATTTCAATACATTAGAACACTAATAAGAGAGGGTACATTTGTAATGATTTTAAGCATTCTATAATCCTTTTCTCAATTTATCTTACCGATTTAGTTTCATTTTGGGATTAAAATAGGAATCTGTTTTCTGAGGTACAGAATAGTTAGGACAAACTTGTACATCTGTGTCTGCCTCTTTCAAAATTTCATTAGGTGGTTTAGCAGAAGCTAAGATGAAAAGATAAAAAATATTTGTAGTGAAATACACAATAATTCTAAACAAAAAACAATATACATTAAAAAGTAACTTTCCTTGATAATAACTTGTTTTAGTGTGTTCAGTTGGGTAGATGTTAAAAAAAAAGACTGACTTATTCTGCACTATTTCTAGAAAAGAGCAGCACTTAGTTAAGTATTTAGTAAATTAAAGTTTATTAACTTAAAATCATAACTGCCTAGTACATCAATATGTGATAACATACCTAATTAAGAATAATCAATCTACCGGTAATTTGGCACAAAATCCTAAAACACCTTTATTACTTATCAAACATTACATTGTGTTTATGTACTTTGGCTGCTAAATATATGTTATTGTGGTATAATAGAAAATTACTAATCTATGTCTCTGTATGGGTACATTTCATTAGCAATCATGGATGACTAAGAATTACTATTATTTCCCAAACATGCTAGATTTCAGAACACTTTCTCATAATTATGATTTTAAATCACAAATTACATTACAATGGCTATAAAGTAATGGAAAAAAGAAGATTCTACATTTAATATATGTTACAATTATTTAGTTATAAACCCAAATGTGTATAGGTATGTTTTACATAAGAAATGAGACATATGTGTAGATAAAAATAACAGATTATGTTTGGATTTCTTGATTATATACAATCAGAATGGCAACCATATTCCTCTTTTTACAATGCCAAATAATAGTAACCTTTCCCAGTGTTGTGCTACATATCCTTCTATACCTGCCAGAGTGGCATGTCACATACCTCACAAGATCAGCCGTTCTCAAACCATCTGAGACAATTTAAGCTCTATAGAATATTATTTCAGTGACTATTTTTTTAATTCTTTTTTTTTTTTATTGTTTTTGACAGAGAGAGAGAGAGAGAGAGAGAGAGAGAGAGAGAGAGAGAGAGATACAGAGACAGAGAGAGAACTGAACTGGGGGCACTCCCCAGTTCAGCACATGGGTCCGCACGGGCCGGGGCCGGGATTCAGTCCTCGGTCCCCGGCACTACAAAGTGAGCACTTAACCCATTGAGCCATCCCGGCTTCCCCTATTTTTTTAATTCTTAAAAGAAAGGTATATAGTACCATTATAGATGTATAGGAAAGAAATGAACTCTTTACATACAGTGGATGTCTTAGGGAATAGGGCTTAACTCTTAATTCTTGAGAAGGGCTGCCTCAGTAATACGAAACTATTAGTCACTTGGTATCAATCACTCAGGGTAATAAAAGGTCTTTATGTCACTTTACCTCCATTTTCTAGTGGTTTTCAACAATAAGCATTTCACAGTATGGGTGCAGGAGCAATAATACAATCCTGTAATCTCATTAAGATACCTTTATTTACTTCAGCATCAATTGCTTTTTTTCTGCTCACTTATTAAATATAACTGTTGAGGATGGCTACATGTTGGAAGCCTCACAGAAAGAAACAAAAGCTGAAGTCATGGATTAGTAGTTAACTAAATAATTTGGTTGTCACTATCTTTTATCTCTCTGGAGTATGAAAATAACTACACTATTAAGGATTTACTTATTAACATGTTAATAACATTAGTCAACTTACCAGCAGTGTATCTTGATTTAGTCTCTCCTTTATTCACATGGCGCCTAACATGTCCTAGCATATCAGTCCTTCTGGTGATTGTTGCTGAACAAATGATACAATGATAATGGGCGCCCATTTTACTGGATATCTATCAAACAAAGTATTTAATTTAAATAAATTACTAATAAAACAAGTTTATTTAAGGTTGCAAATTTAAGTATGTTAGTGTGTCTTGGGTTTAATTGTATAGAAGACAGTACACATTAATTTTGCTATGTGGTTTTGAAGGGATCTTTACTTCCTTACCTATATTTACATTTGCTTTTAAATCTTACTTTTTAAATAGGCTGCAAGTATAATTTCTTAGATTTTTCCATTTATTCTAATCAGCCAATAACTGTATTCTATTTTCTATAAGCAGCACTTACAAATGGTATGTTAGCAGTGGTGTGCTGGTAGATATTTAACGGGTTCTCCAGGAAAATAAAGTCCTGATTTGTAGTGTTTGTAGCTTTTTGTAGTATACTCTACAATTTCAAAAAGAAATACTCTGTAATTTCAAGCTACAACTGTGACAGATTGCAAGCTACCAATATGACATCACTGACCATGAATCTGTGTAGTATGCCAGAGAGCATTACCACCATGAAGAATATATATAAGTAACTATAAGAGCACAGGTAATAGAAAATGTAGTGAAATAATTAGGAAGTAGTGAGTATTCATTACCTTTGTTTTTAATATCATTTATTCACTTTTAAGTATATATAATTTAATTTTTAACAATGGCCATGTTTAACAACCAGCTTCAAGATTTCTGGAAATTTGACCTAGTTCCAACATGCCATTCACTGAATGCATGTAATGCATTCATAATGAAAGGTCTATTTTTTCAAGTAAAAAACTCTCACTTTATAATTTTTCATTCATCTGAGAACTAAAATACTATTCCAGTAGGAAAAGCTTTCCTACTTTTGATGCTTTTTTCTCCTAGTGCTTCTATCTCCTAGTCACTTGGGATCAGATAGCAAGCAGAGAATATTCAAGGACACTGTACAAGGTTCCTTATGGTACTGTGGTTGTTATATTCAAAATGTCTTCAATAAGGTTGATAGACCAAGCATTGTCCTGACTATTGATGAAGAAACATTTGTTTTTTTCCCCAGCACTTCACTCTTTTTTAGTGACCACCCCCCCAAAAAAAAAAAATTAATAATGAGGACTCATTAAATTAATATGTACTAAGGACAGTATCACTAAAAGCATTCTATAATTTGTGTTCCCCAAAGATTAAATTTATCCTAAGGATAATCATATGTACTTTTTAAAAAGTTATCAAAGATTTCAGAAAAAGTTTAAGTCTGCACTTTGACAAGTTAAAAGAGCACAGGAAGGATGAATATAAATCAAATCGACACATACTATAAGACATCTACTAAATCACAGAAACTGAAGGCTCTTATTTCATGATCAAAATTTATTATAAAAGAAAAAAATACTATTTAAATTCTCCATTCTAAAGTTAATAAATAAGTTAATTTTCCTTTTGAACATAAGACAGCGATTTTTCTGACTGAAATTAAAAACTATAAAATGAAAAACCAATACAGGTACTCTTTTTTCCATGTATTTCATATTTTTCCTACTGTGATAATCTGAAAGCATTCAGATTCAAAAATGTTAAAGTAAACCTCATTGTTGAATATGTACATTTTAGTCTTAAAGCAATTAAAAGTTGTACTTTCTTTAAAGAGGACTACATTTAATAATAAACCTAACATTTGATTACCTGTTCTCCAATGACATTTGGTTTTACTGGTCGACAAGGTAAGTGACAGATGCACATCCTATAACCTAGAAAGAAGAATGACTGGTTCATTATAAATTCAATTGTCATTAAAAGTTATTAGCAAATTTTATTTTATGTAAATTAACTATAATTGTTTATATTTGTAATGTCAAAATTAATTTGAATGAGGCTGCCTTAGTGTACTTGTTACATATGATAAGGTACAAAAACAAATACAGACGATCCAGGTTTGAATTCTGGTTTTGTTAAAACAATCTGCATTGTCTTGGATTACCGGTAGTCATTTAGCTTCTTTGGAACTCAATTTTATCATCTATTTTTTGCCATCTTGACTTTTTCTTAGGCTTCATCTTCTTTGCCTTATGCTACATTTACCACTAGACAGCCTCTTCATTTATGATATGGCACTATCTTAGTTTTCTTCCCCTCCTTCTTAATCTGCTTTACAGATCCTCTTTCCTCTCAGACTCTAATATGGCAGTTTTCTGTAGGCGTGATGTGTTACATGAGTTTTTTTCTCATTTTCTTGGTAACATTAATGCATTTCATGATTGCAACCATCTCCCCTGTGAGAAGAAATCCCAAATTATAACTCTAGTTATTATCTCATTCTGGGGGTCATATTGCTATTCCCAATTGCCTATTGAGGATGTATGACTGGTTATTGGGTCAGCATTTCAAAATCTACTTGTCAAGGAATAAATTTATCATTTTGTCTTGAACCAGGTCTCTTTTCCACTTTTTAAAAATGAATGATAATAATAATAATAAAAAGAATGATAAGGCCCTCCAATTGCTCTTACCACAAAAAAATGTAAGTTATTTCCAACTCCTTTCTTTTCATACCTTACATTCAAAGATATTCAAAGATTTATCTTACTTATATGCTCATATGCTGTGGTGTCCCAGTACTCAGACCTTGGATGGTGTTTTATTTTCTTTCCCCATCTATATGTATTCCTATGGATATCCCATCAAGTCTATGGCTTTAAACACCATGCAGATTCTGACAACTCCCAACTGTATATGACTAGCCCAAACCTTTTCCCCAAGCTCCAGATTCATATAACCTACAGGCTTGACATCTCCACTAGATCCATCTGAACCTTTCCATGCCTAAACCTGAGGTTCCTGGTCTTCTTCCCCATACCTGGTCCTAATGTAGCCTTCTCTAGCTCAGGAAAGGACAGCTCTATTTTTTGGTTGCTCAAGTCTCAAACCCAAGCCTTCTTGGCTTTCCATCCCTCACATCTCACTTCTATTCCTTCAGCAGATCTTGCTTCTCTCTTCAACATATATACCAACTGCTTTTTAAAGCCTTCTCACTAAGACAAAACTGTAATGTTCATCATCTATGAGATCACCATCATGTGAAAGGACTCAACAATGTACGTGAGAGAGTAAAGAGATACCATGAGCCATTTAAGAAAAGAGAATAACTTGGAGGAAAGAGAACAAACCTAAAGATTAAACAATGGCTTAAAGAAAACTACAAAAGAGACCATTTTAATTAAGACAAGACCTTTCTTTTTTGATAAGTTAATGTGGTTAAAAATACATTCTTATATAAAATTAAACATAAAAAAACAGGATAACTTCTGAATTAGTCTCCAATTTCTTCTTCTCTAAGTAACTAGTGATAATCTTTTGTCAGTACTACTAAGAAAATAGTCTTGGCTTCTTTTCTGGTTGTCTCATGCCAGCTACTTCATCAAATTTAGTTGAAACTCCAGATAACCACATTTAACAATGTCTATGCTCACATAATCATACAAAAATATAAGTATACAAATACTTAAGATTGACTTGAGGATTTAATTAGGAGGTACTTTTTGTTTTAATCCTAATGGAATTATAAAATCTTCCCTATATATTCATATTATTGTTTTCATTAGTGTAGCATGGAAATCTTTCAAGTAAACTAGCACTGATCTAATGTAATCTAATGTAATGTAATGCATAATATTTCATGGTATGTGTGTACCATAATTTATTCAACCATCCTTCTTTTACTTTAGTTCCAAGTGTTTGTCACTAAGAACCATGCTGCAATGAATATTCTTGTGCATCTGTCCTTGTCTTTTGATTCTTTTATTCTCAGGTGGGGGAGTGCCTGGTGGATAGATATGTGAATTTAAAATGTTTTAAATGTTGCCAGAACTCTTTTTCCAAAAATGCTATACTAATTCACATAATTTACTATTTAAGAATCTAATAATCACTTCCTATCTCTAGGTAGTCTTTTAATATGATAAGATTTTGGTTTTGTCCTTCAACTTCAATCATTTCTTTATATGACTCTTCTTGTTTACAAAATTTACTCTCCCAAATTGTGTCATTTTTGTCATTATTCTAATTGGTATACTTTTTCCTAATTTCTGTTCATCTAGGGTAAAGAAAAGCTATAATTTTGATTATTTGGATCATATATCCTGCCACCATTCTGAATACTCATATTAACTCTAGTTTTTTAAAACCATCAAGAGAAAAAAAAGAGATGTTTTCTTCCCTTTTCCAATATTCATACCAATTATTACTTTACTTTTTTGTTTTACTACACTTAATATACCTTTAAAAATATGTGTAAAATATGTGTAGTTCTAATATAAAAGAAAAAATATAACATTAAAATATTAATCAATAAGTAATATGGACCCCCAGGTCCAAGGAGAGTATGTAGCACAAAAGAGGTGCTAAATAAATGATTGTCAAACTAAACTATTTGTGTCACATTTAGCTATTTTAAGAGGGGCATAAATCCCTTATAATTTTAAAATGAAAATACTTTAAGTTCACAATAAAATTCCAAAAGTGGTATCAAATCTTGAATTCCATTTACATCAGTTTTCAGCAGCAAAAAAATACTAACCTTCAAATTCAACTGAGACTTTCCAGTGTAAATTTTGAAGGTGACGACGAAGCTTATGGCTGTTACAAGCTCTGAATTTTTCCTTAGGGCACAAAGGACAAGCCTGTTTGTTTCCTGATAAACAAAAAAGAACTAATAAAGCACAGAATATACCAGCTATTAATGCCTAGATTCAGCTACAAAAGGAGTAATGGGGGCAGGAGGCACCAAATTCTACACCCTTTTCTTAGATAACGTCTTTCTTAACAGTAGGGAAAAGTCATCCTTGCCTCAGCAGGTAGTTCACAATTGTTTTAGTACATGGTTAGTGACTGATTTTTACACTAAAACTCTGCTCTCTGTGGCTAGCTGATATTCTTGTTGTCATTGAGAATAGAAAGGACAAGGAAGTGATAATCTACATGCCATCCCTCCAGCCAAAACACCTGGCAGAGAGTGTCACTCTGTACTTTGGAAAGGGGAAAAGGCAGTTGTCACACTCACAGAGGGGCAGGGGCTGGGGCAGAGAGCATAAGTATCTGCTATGGTATTCCATTCTGGCAGCAACAAGAACAGTTAATGTGTGAAGTCAGACAAATGGAAGAAGGAATTCAAAGCAACAGAAGGAATTTAATATAAATGCTATTCTGGGACTGGGGGTATGGTTAGAAACACTGTATGCTATTACTGAATTTGTAAATCTTCATTATTAACATATTCTCAAAAAGATTATGGGTCATCAAAATAAAAGTACAGTATAATTTAAACAGAAATTAATAGTAATGTATTTCAAATACAAATTTTGGTACTATACAAAAGAATTAAAATCTCTAATTCAGATTTAAAGCAATAGAAATATATAGATATACTAAAAATATATAGATACGGTAAATAAATATATAGATAATGAAGAACTCACTTAAATTTTAATCCAACAAATATCTTTCACATATAGCACACTGGAAGTATAGGCATATTTTATTTTTTATATACTCTGCCTACTTCAAAAAACCATGAGGTGATCTTAAGGATGGAATCCAAGCACTAGGGATGGCAAAGCAGAAAGAAGAGCTTGGGGAATTGACAATATTGTAGAACTCTTGTACCAGCCCCATATTGCCTGCCTTGGATTTATTTTATCTGAAAGATTACAAGTATCACTATTATTTAAGGCACTGTTTTGGGGGATTTTTGTTACTTATAGCCTAATGCAATTCCTAACTTATGAATCTATTATATATCCAAGAGATTGTAATTTCCTTGAAGAATGGTGAAATGACTAATAACCATAGTACCTTTACTAATTTCCTGAATACAGCAATTTATTTCACTATTGCTCTAGTTCAATGGAATAAACAACTCTATTCTTACCAAATTTTCATGAGTTTAAAGATGACAAACCACTTAATATTAAAAAAAAAGAAAACAAATCTCAAAACATGAAAATACCTGCATCCAGATTATCAGAGTTCAATGAACTGGCTGAGTCAAAATCCCCTTCGGTTACAAGAGCTAACTTCTCTAGATCAGCAAGCTGCCTTTGAATTGAAATATGTCTTTCTGAAAGGAAATTGTAATAGTTAGAAGATTATGCTTTAACAATACAGTTCCACTTTTATTTGATCACATCACATAGTTTTATAGTTTTATTTCCTATAATAGCACAATGCCCTAGTAGTACCTAGAGGAGGAATATTGCTGGAACTCAGTTTAAATTATAAAATGACAGGTACGCCTCAGAATGCAAAAAGATGACAGAGAAACTCTATTGTGGAACCTCACAGCTTTAAAAATTCACCTAATTATTAAATATAATTCTACAAAAAAAAAATGTTTCTACGGTGTACAAAACACTGAAGTAAGAAACATTGACATGTTTCCTATGTTCAAAGAACTTTTAATCAGGTAGAAGAGAATAACTTCTAAAACAAGGCAGGATGAAATGAATACTATGGGTAAAGGTAATACAATGCTGGCATACAGAGGCAGGGGTAATTAATTCCACCAAGTGCCTCCAAGAGTGTCTTCCCTGAAGAAGTAGCATTTGACTGAGACTTAAGGTATGAATAAAATCTCAGTAAGTAGCGATCTGGTGGCTGGCCTTATAAACTTAAGTAACCTTATGAACAAAGGCATTAGGTATAAAAAACATACAGTCACCTCTATTCTAGATGGAGTTGATAGAAATATATACAACCAAAAATGTCATAAAGATCATGGAGGGCATAAATTCTACCCAAGTTAGTTTGGCCTTTCTTCTTTAGGCAATGCTAACTAAGTCTTTGCAGGTTCTTGAGAAGTGAATATGATTTGAATGTGTTTCAGGGGGAGTATCACTAGTTCTAGTACCAAGGATCAATAATTGAGGTGACAAATTAGTAATGTAGAGAATAGAAGGTTTAAAAAAAAAAAGCAAAGAACTTGGGACGTGGGTAAAGGTAAAGATTAAATGCAAGAATGATTTTAAGATTTTGAGTTTATATGGTTGAGAATAATGGTAGCATTTTCCAATGAAGGAAGAGAAAAACACTTTTGGCAGAAATGAAGAGGAAAGGAAAAAAGGGAATATAGCTTTTGACATAGTATGTTTGATGTGCTATTGGTATTTAGATACTAAAGCCTAGCAGGCAGTTGAATTGTATTTAGAGCTCAGGAGGGAGTTAGAATGGATATATCAGAAATACATGTTCTGGTAGATGAAACTATGAGCATGAGTAAGAAAGCCTAAGGAAAAATTGTTGTGAAAAAGAGAAGTAAAAATCCAAAACCCAGTCCTAGTAACACATTTCTAGGTTTCTCAAATATCAGACATTCTTCAAATTACGTATTTGTAAATTTTGGGAAAAAAAATCTTCAAAAGTGGGAGCCCAAATATGCAAGCCTAGAAGATATTAGGAAAAAATTCCCAATGAGATGATGGGATAAACCATAGAGCTCTTTAATATTCCTTATATAATTAGCTTATGTAATTTAGAACCTTCAACGTTTTAAATTCTATTCTTGACACTGCTACCTTCCTGACTAAATCCTCTTGGAGCTACCCTCCCAGTTCTTTTGTATAATTTGTGCCCTTGTTTGGCTCTCCTAGAAATAAACAAGACAGGGGCTAGGCCTTATTCATCTTTGTAATGGCTAAGGGGCCTAGTACAGTAACTTGCACACAGCAGGCACTAAAGTCTGTTAAATAATATTGAAAAATCATTAGTCTTTCTGGACACAGTAACACAATGAATCAATAAATTTGGAATTCAATTCAGTACTATCAGACATACTTGCTCAAATTTATTAAAATACAACTTTTACCTTATTTTTAAATGAGATGAGAGCAACACATTATTCACTTATTGTTCCAATGACTTACAAGATATAATTCTTATAAACAGACAAAACATTTTCCCCTTTTAATTGCCAGGCCAGACAGTAAGACTCAGGCAATGAATTCATGTATATCTATTTAATTTGTAATCACAAAGGATTTGGCTTCCACAGTTCAAAGACCTGTATACGTGAAACACGGTATATAGTACTATATATGTGCTTACTGAAATTATTCTAACTACTAAGTAATACAAATTAAGAGAAAAGAAAAACATCTAAGTTAGAAGATTAAACAGAAAATCCTGTGGTCTACTATAGAGAAAATTCCCAAAGTTCTGTCCACAGATTCATAATATGCCTATATACACCTCTGAAATCACTTTCTGGCTCAAGATAGTAAATAGCACACAATCTGTACTTAAATCACTCAACTCTTTTGTAACACACTAATAATCCAGAAGTCAATAGGCTCACTCAGAGCCTAAAATGCTACATTCTTTTCACAATTCGTTACATTTTCCTCAATTTTCAATTGTTTCAGATATGACATCTTCATCTTGCCTAGTTAAGACTGATTTCAAGTGACTAACTAGACCAGGGGTGGCGAGCCTTTTGGCAATTGAGTGCCAAAGTTTATGAAATAAGAGTATACTCGCTCGACTCGCGTTGCCAACCCATCGAGTGAGATAGAGGTATCGATTATTTTTATGTCTATAAGAGCATAAACAATAATTTTTTTTAAATACATTTTTACTTATTTTTATTTTTGACAGAGAGAGAGAGAGAGAGATACAGAGACAGAGACAGAGAGAGAACTGAACTGGGGGAGCTCCCAGCTCAGCACATGGTTCCGCACGGGCCGGGATTCGATCCTCGGTCCCCAGCGATGCAAAGTGAGCGCCCAACCCACTGAGCCATCCCGGCTTCCCCAACAATAATTTTTTAAATGGTATTCACAGCTCCGCGTGCCATAGGTTCGCCACCCCCGAACTAGACCATCGAAGAATAAATTTTAAGAATGTGATTAATATATACTGCTAATGCACTTCAGATTTCTCAGTCATTACATAGTTGTCCCAATAATGAATTTCAGGTTTCTCAAAAGTTTGCACATTCCCCAAATTATATACTTGTAAATTTTAGAATATATGAATAAATCTTTCCAAACAGTATTTAACCTATTCTGGATGTTAGGAAGGTAAAGAAAGCATGAATTCTCTAAAGCTGCTAAACCACTTCTGATTCATATAAACAGGTCCAACCTAGAGGAGAGCTATGAGGGTAACTTACTCAGGAATATAGCCCCTCTATTCCACATTGTAGTTGTGGGTGAAGAAACAACTGGGCTTATTTTGCACCTACTAGTTCTGTTCTTATCTGATGAGGGGCCTGTGGCATGCTGGCTTTGTCTTTTCTGTAATCAGCTCTACTTGTAAATCTACTATATCATATGTTGTTTTAAAATTCCAAAATAATTCTATTAGACTATAACTATCCAAGTGTTTTTTATTTAAATTATTTTTTAAAATGAATTAATTAATTTATTGGTTTTTGACAGAGAGAGAGAGAGAGAGAGAGAATTGAACTGGGGGAGCTCCCCAGTTCAGCGCATGGGTCTGCACGGGCTGGGGCCGGGATTCGATCCTCGGTCCCCGGGGCTGCAAAGTGAGCGCTTAACCCACTGAGCCATCCCGGCTTCCCCTCCAAGTGTTTTTATGACTTTAAACTCATAATTGGCCTAGAAGTAGGAAACAAAGTGAAATAATTTAAGGTATTTTGTTATAATTCAGAAAGAGCATAGGGATCAATTACGGATCACAAAATAATTAAAGAAAAAACTTTCTTAGACCTTACATTTAAAAATGTTCAGAAGATTCTTAACAAAATGTTACTCATTAATCTTTTAAAGTCCTTTATGGTCCAATAAAGCACAATTTAGAAAACATGCAAGCACCTTCAGAAGCACAATAATATGGGCTATTAATTTTCAACAGCTGACTTCTGATGGAATGGAGTATAAAACTCAACCGGTATTATGTCTGAGGGAAGACACCCATAACTTAGTTGTCTCTTAAAACTACTCCTCAGCCTCAAATTCCTGTTGGGAAGCAAGCTGCTACAGAAAATTAAAGAAAAACCCATCTCTTTGTGTATGTTGAGGAATAAAAACTAGCTGCCAGCAATGGTTTCTAAATCTTGACAACTAGGATCTACTTAGTAAACAGGTTGCCTTGGTTACTGTGTAACATTTTAAAGAGTTAGTGAACTACGGCAGACGAGGCTGAGGGAAACGATCAAATTAGGTGTAACTTCCTATTTTTGTACCGGAAAAAAGGCCCCATTAACGAGGAATCCCTCCATCTCATTTTGCAGCACCCCTGGCCACCAATAACCTTCATCATGATGTCCTCGGGTTTGTGGCGATGCCTTCTCCCATTTTGTACCCGTTTCCCACGCTACACGGGTCCCTCCTTTCTCCCCCATTTCCCTAAACCTGCCTTTCCCCCCAAAAGCCATCCCAGTGAAGAAAGGCCTCCCCAGTAAGGCGCACTTTCTCGCTTCTGCGGCAGAAAGATCCGGGCCTCCTGCACTTACTGCTTTCAGTCTCGTCAGGGGCAGAGGCTAGGGACGGGGACAGGGCCGGAGCCTGAGCCAGGGCAGGGGCTGGGGCTGGAGCCGAATCCGGGGCCGGAGCTGGGACCCGAGCTGAGTCCGGAGCCGGGGTCGGGACCTGGACTTGGGCCACCTCCACCTCCTCCTTCTCCTGGGGTAGCAGCTCCTCCTCCGCCATATTCTCCATAGTTACCGCCTCCGTGCCAGGCCCGCCCCGGGACCAGGAGGGGCTCAGAGAATTGGCGTGAATTCCCGGAGGACTGGATCCAAGGAGTGGGACAGCAAATTGGATGGGCGGGGAGCGGGAGGCGTGCAGTAGACAAAAGATGAAGAACCAGTGACCAAACCCCTGTCAGCAGAAAAATAAAAAGCCAGAGGCAGCGATTTGCACTCCCATCCGCTTCCCTTTCCCCGAGGCGTTACGACGCCGCCACCGACTGCGCAGAAGCGCATTGGGGACGGCGACCAATGAGGTAGAGAGTTCCGTTTTCACGGTGTCTCCATGTCAGGCGTCAGCCACCGAACCGCTGCAGGACTACAATACCCAGGGTGCACCGCGCCGCCTGGGGCGTAGCCGGAGTTCCAAGTCCTCAGAGGAAATAAACGCGAAACTAAACGCTCCGAAGCATTCGAGTCGTAGTCGGGGTCCGAGTGCAGGGGTGTATTTCCCGGCGGGCTTCGGGTCCAGGGGTCCCTCTCCTTGGCTGGACCTCTGGAATCGCCACGGTCGCCGGGGCTGGTAAGTTAGGGAACTGGATGGGTTTGTTGACGCTTTGCTGGGCAGGTGTCCCCTCACTCTGGGACCCTAACTGGCGGCCCTAGGAGCGAGCGACTCTGCGGGCGGACCTGGGGTCGAGCCTGTTCAGTGAAGGGTGTGGTTTCGGCCGGACCCTGCCTCTGAGGCTGCCCCTCGCTCAGTGTAAAAGTCTGGTCAGTTCCTGCGGAGCCCGTGGGCCACAGCGATTTGCAAGCCGCTTGACAAGCTTTCCCTTCGCACCCTCGCCCACACCGTGACCCAAACACTCTTTTCCGTTTAAAAATTTTTTTTTGCTTTAATCGACACATTCTCAGTGTCATCAGACCTCGCTGTGGTTATAAGAGTCCTTTTATCTTTTTCTTTCATTCTTTTTTGTTGGTGGTGGTGGTGTCTCTCACTTGTATATTGGCTTTTAATAACCAGAACTCTGATGATGGTGACCTTCCAGGCACTTGATTGATGCCAGTCAGATTCCCCATGGCACTTGCCTCACTCCCGTACTACTCTTCTCTGTACTCTGTGGGCTCGCTTGAGCTTCAGCCTCACTCATTCTGCCCACTAGGGCAGACGGGAAAACTCAAGTTTTCTGGTATCCCTGGCTGGGACGCGTCTAAACGTTATAGGCATTAGGAGAGGGAAGCCCCTTTTAGTCTCAGGTACAAGAAAGTCAATTGAAAATGGGATGATAACATAAGCTATAGAAAAGAGTAGTGGCTAGCTATATTTGTCCATCATCCAAGAATCATTGATTTTTTTTTGTATTTCTAAAAGACTAGATGGTCAGTGGACAGCTTGATTCAGTACATCAATCTTATCATTCAATACCCCTTGGGAACCAGATGACAGGGTTAAATTTTATTGTTTATTTAATAAAATTTTTTTTAAGATTTATTTTATTGTTTTTTTTTGACAGAGACAGAGGTAGAGAGAGACAGAAGGCGGAGGGCCCAAAGCAGTCTCCTTAAGTTGTACATCATGAGTTTTCCACATGGTTGTTTTCCACATGGTTTCCCCATTCCACACAGGTGGGTGGGGCTGTGCAGGGTGAGATCTGGGCTGGAGGCCTCCCATGCACCCTGGAGCCAGGGTGGAAGAGGGGAGGGAAGAGGGACGAGAACCCAACCTTCAGCATATGGGTCCACATGGGTGGGAGTCAGGATTCGGTCCTTGGTCCCTGGCAAAGCAAGCGCTTAACCCACGGAGCTGTCCCAGCTTCCCCCGGGTTATATTTTAGAGTTTGCATTCCATGGGAATTTTAGTAAGAATTTCTAATGGTACCGGCTCTTGAGACATCCAAAATAAGGAATCTTCAGAGTTTGAAGAATTATATTGAGTGTATTACTAATCTACTGCTGTTTAAGTTATCCCAAAGTGGAGTGACTTAAACAACAACACTTAAACTACCCCATGGTTTCAATGGGTTGGGAATTCAGAAATGGCTTTCTAGGTGTATCTGGTTCTGGGTCTCTCATGAGCTTGTAATGAAGATACCTGCCAGGGATGCGGTCTTTTGAAGAAGGGTCAGCCTCAAGGGTGGCTCACTCACATGCCTAGCAGTTGGTTCTTTTTTAGCTAGAGGCTTCAGTTCTTCCCTGGTGGGCTACTTGAATGTTTTAAGGACATAGTGGCTGGCTTTCTTTAGAATGAACAAGTCAAGGCAGGAAAGGCGGAAGTCAAAATGTCTTATATGACCTAGCCACGTACCATGCCATATAGTTATATTCTATGGGTTACACAGGTCAGTTCTATTTATTGTGAGGGGACTACATAAGAGTGTAATTACCAAGTAGCAGAGGTCATAAGGAGCCATTTTCAAGGCTGGCCAGAATAAGAGGTCTCCTCTGATTTCATTTATACTTTTTATTTTCATAAACTCAATATGAATTTCACACTGATATAAATATAAATCACGTGTACTGGTAAATACAAGTGTTTTTCCTTCAGTAGTCCACAATCTGCCTTGTTTTTTTCAATTTTTCTTGTGGGCAAGAGGTTTAATTTAGCATTATTTTGTATTCAAAGCAACATCAGACAACATGGATCAAGTTTAAGTTATAAAAAATCACATAACCAAGCAGTTGCAATTCACTTTATAGAAGTTGCTGTTTTTTTATTATCTCTCTCCCTGACCTCATGGAATGAATCCTTGGTACAAGAAAGGGAAAAGAAGATGATTAATCTGGAAATTCAACTGTGAATTTAATTATTGCCATACATTAACTTATAAAGCAAAATTTCTGGGTAATTTAGAATTTGTTCTTAGAAATCTATATTGAAAAAATATATATTTTTAATGTCAATGTTTTTGACAGAGAGAGAGACAGAGACAGAGAGAAGTGGGAGGGCCCAGAACAGTCTCCACAGCTGCACATCACTGGTTTTTCCACATAGTTTCATTCCACAGGTGGGTGTGGGGCTGCACAGGATGGGAACTGGGCCGTGGTCTCACTCCAGTGAGAACTGAACTGGGGGCACTTCCCAGTTCAGCATATGGGTCCGCACGGGCAGGGGCCAGGATTCGATCCTTGGTCCCCAAGGCTGCAAAGAGAGCACTTAACCCACTGAGCCATCCTGGCTTCCCCCTGAATATTTTTTATTAATATTTGCTATTAGATTTCCTATTAGTTATCAGCATTTTTCTTCACATCCATCAAAGGATTCTAAAATTTTGATTTCATATAATTCATCATTTTTTTCATAAGACTTCACTTACTGTGAGTATGATTGATGATTAGTAATTGCAATTGTTTGGTTTCTAGTCTTTGTTATGTGTCACAACCAGCAATAAATTCTCCTTTGGGCTTTGCTTCTATTCATTTTATATTTTCATGTCAAAATAGACCTGGTGATGCTTCCAATCTCTGGCCTCTGTTCCAGCATAGGATGCTTTTTGGTACAGTTATTAGGGCCATGAGGAATTGGCTATGTTTGTCTTACTGGTGGTGTTTTTTGTTTGTTTGGTTTTTGTTGTTTTGTGGGAAAAGGGTGTCAGCAGCTAAAGGCATTGACTTGGTTGGAAGAAGGGCTGAAAACGTGAAACTGGGATGGGAAGTGGACAGGAACTGCAATGGGCAAGGGTTGCTAGTGGCTGACATTGAAAGAATGAATATTCTGAAGTAGAAAAATTCACTCATTCATTCACTCAGCAGATATTTATGAGCACCTTCTAAATTTTTAATACAGCATACCCTTCAAAGAGCTCAAGGTCTAGTAGAAATACAACCACATAAGTCAGTATTTATTTAGACCCTATTATTCTCTATCTTGTACAAGGTATTTATTTATTTTTATTCATTGTTTCATTTGGATCCCTCAAAAACCCACTAGGATGGGTTATTTTCATTTTACATGTAATGAAACGAACTAAAAGTATTATTTGTGATTTGCCTAAGTCTCACTCAGTGAGTGGCAGAGGTTGTGTCAGGAAAATGAAGAGTGATGAATAATTGGTTTTGAAGTGTGGATGGGGCAAAATACAGTAGTCCTGCAGGCAGTTGAAAATGGTGCTCGGATGCTTGAGAGAGAAGTTAGGGTTAAAGGCATAGTTTTGAGAATCATTCCTAAAAAAGGTGATAGATGAAGCTGAAGGAGGGGAACTGATCATTATGAGGAGGAATATAAGTGAACTGAAGTGAGGCAGTGAGAGGCTCCTCTGATCTTGGGAATGGTTAGAAAATGGAAATCATTTTGTAAGATTTCAATCTTTAAATAACTGAAAGAAGGGGAAGCCAGGATGGGATGGCTCAGTGGATTAAGCGCTCGCTTTGCAGCCTTGGAGACTGAGGATCGAATCCCAGGCCCCTGCCCGTGCAGTCCCATATGCTAAACCGTGGTGTGCTTCCCATGCAGGAGGCCCCCAGTTCAGTTCTTGCCCCCCGGTTTGGCCCCTGGCTTGAGGGGGCATGCCTCCCATGCTGGAGGCAGCCAGCCCAGTTCTCACCCTGTGCGGCCCCAGCCCACCTGTGTGGAACAAAACCATGTCGAAAACTGATGAAGTTCAACTATGGAGACTGCTCTGGGTCCTCCCCTCTCTGTCTCTGTCAAAAACAATAAAATAAATCTTTAAAAAAATTAAAAAAGTAACTGAAAGCAGAATAATTTCTAATGTATTTTTGTTGTGGTGGTTATAAACACATCGTATATTTTTAATGTTTTGTTTAGCTTTTCAGAATGTCCAGCAAAGAATCTTGTGGAGCAAGAGAGCAGTCTCAGAGAAAAGGCAGCACCTCATTACCCAGCTTTGATGAAGTAAGAATTTTGTTTCACTGACCCAAAGATACCTCTACCCTTTTTACAGTTTATTTTTGTATAATGAAAAAAATATACCTCTGTTTTAAAATAAGATATATAAATTTTTTCCTACCCTTCTGACCCAGTAGAAGTCATTTGCTTTTCGCATTCTTTACTTGCTTTATTTTAGTTATTTCTCACAGCACTATGAGGTAGGTACTGTCCCAATTACATAAATTATTGTCCCAATTACATAAATGAAGAAATTGAGGCTTAGAGAGTTAAGTTATTTGCCTAGGCATTCCTGACTTCAGTTCTAAACCTTCCCTGAATCTTCCTCACCCTTTAGACCATTTCTACATCTCCTTTCTGCATTTACTCGGCATTGGATAGGACTACATGCTCACCAATCAGAATGGGCTACCCTGTGCAGGGGAGGCTAAGGGTAGGAAGACATGCTCACCATGAATCTTTTTCCGACACTGTCAGCACACTGCCTTAAGAAGTACTTTGGTAGATGAAATTTAGGATAGCTAAATAATTGATCTGGTTGTTGTGTTCAGGAATTGATCTGGGTGTTGTGATTGATGTAACCAAAACAAACATACAAAATACCCTACAATCAATCAGCATTATTATACACTGAGTATTCTGCATACTATCTAATGCAGACTAGATAGTGTTTATGCTCTATTACCATCCAAGATATCTTCACTAAACAAGGGATTTCCATGGTAGCAGGTTAATGCGTAAAAGCTTTTTCATCTCTTTAATGAAGTATTCTAGAGATCATTATACTTTTTGGTATATGATTCTTGCTTCCTAACTTTCTGATTATCAATTTGCCCACCAGGTATGGGGAAAAGGACCCTGGAGTGTGGCCATAGAGTACAGTGGTGTTCTTGATGTTCTTGATTTATGTTTCTCCTCTTTGACACTAATAATTGGCATGCTGTTTGCAGTTCTCCCCCATCCTCTCTTCAACTGTTTGAATTAGACTTTTTCTTGCTGTTATTTCTCCAGATATGCTCTCTTCAAGGCCAGCATTGGTTTTCAGGTTGCTAAATCCATTGGTCAATTTTCAGACTTCATCGGAGTTGACCAATCAGTAATATTTAACATAGCTGATTACACCTTCTCCTTGAAACACTTTCACTTAGCTTTTGTGACATCAAACTCTTGTTTTCCTCTTACAGGTGGCTTCTTCACAGTGTCATCTTATTTTTTAATGATTTATTTTATTGTTTTTGACACAGAGAGAAGGGGGAGGGCCCAAAGCAGTCTCCATAGTTGTACATCATCAGTTTTTGACATGGTTTCATTCCACACAGGTGGGCAGGGGCCGTGCAGGGTAGAAACTGGGCTGGGGGTCTCCCGCATGGGAGGCACACCCCCTCAAGCCAGGGGCCAAATCAGGGGGGCGAGACCTGAACTGCCCCCCCCCCCCCATAAGGGAAGCACACCCCAGTTCAGCACATGTGGCCACACGGGCTGGAGCCAGGATTTGATCCTCAGTCCCCAGGGCTGCAAATCGAGTGCTTAACCCACTGAGCCATCCTGGCTTCTCCCTACAGTGTCATCTTAAACTGTAACTTTCAAGTGCCCAGCCTCAGTTTTCCCAATTTGGTAAATTGTAATTCTATTCTTTCAGTTGTATGGTCCAAAACCTTGGTCACCATGCTCTACCTGCATCCAGTCTCTCAGCAAATTCTATCAGCTTTCCTTTAATAAAATACTTGGTGTCTGACTACCTTCTGTACTGCGATCACCATGATCCAGGCAATGGAGTTGCTTTCCTAGATTATTCCAGTAGTTCTAAATTGATCTCCTTGCGTCCACCTTATTATCCTTGTATTCCTTTCTCAATAAGCAGCCAGAGTGATCCTATTAAAATGAAGGGCAGGTCATTTCATGCCTCTACTCAGTCCGTTCTAGTGCTTTTCCACTTCATTCAGAGTAGAAGCTAAGGTTTTTGCTGGGGTTGACAAAGAGACTACACTCCCTCTCATTTTCCCTTTACTGTCTCCACTCTGTGGCTTTCTTGCTGTGTTCCAATAAGCCAGGCACAATCCTGCCTCATGAGCTTTGTGCTTGCTGCTCTTCCCTTTGAACTGAAAACTCTTTCCCTGGATATTCACAGGGTGGTTTTATCACTTCTTTAGTTCTCCATTAACATGCCAATTGATTGTTGGGGCCTTTAACTGACTACTCAGTTTAAAATTGCAACTGCCTCTACCCCCACCTCCCAGCCCTTCCTGGCCCTTTTCTCCAGTATTTTTTCCCATAACATAATGTGACACACTAAATATATTATTTGTTTATTTGTAAACTCCTGTACTAGATTTTGACCTCCATGAGGGCAGGGACTTTTATAATTTTTAAATTAGTCTGTCCCTACTGTCTAGAGTGTCTTTGACACATAGTTTGTATTTAAAATATGTTTATCCTGAGTATGGAATTCAGGATCCACTAAAAAGAACTGGATATATGGTTTTGCTTGGTAGAAGACTAAATTCTACCATGGCAGTGCCATTTCCCAATATCCTTATCTGAGCTGCCAACTGGCCTTCCACAGTAACACCTGTATTCCATCTCATCCCTAATTTAAAAGTACCTAGAACTTCTGATTTCTAGTTGAGTTGCCCTTCTTTTTACCAAAGTTTGTATGCCTTTGAGTATTGTTTCCCTCTGAAGTTTATTATGAATCTAGAAGGAATGTTGTTTTGTAACAGTGATGAAATAATACTGTCTTATACTGTGCTTTATTTTATGGTTTTCTTTTCTTTTTTCCAAATGACGTTTTTAGGATAAGAAAGAGAAAAAAACCTCAGCAAGTTCTACTAGTTCAGCTTGCTCCATAATATCCACTTCATCCGAGAAGAGAAAGCTGGTGAGTTTAGATACTAACTCTAAAAATTATTTATATTAAAGTTTTAATGTACAGTTAGAAAGTTGATGAAACAAATTCTGCCGCTACTTTTCCATTATTATGTTATACTTACTTTTTGATGGCCAATGGAAAGAAAACCTGTTTGGTTTCTTTCTTCCTTCTACTAAACAAAAAGCATTTATCGAGTTCTATATTTCTTTGTGCTAATAGAGCCTGTCACATGGGATTAAGACAACAGGAATATAAATGTAGACATTTTTTATGTCTTTTCCCACATGTAGTTATATTTGTTTTTATAATTTCCTTTTGAGGCAGCCAAGGCAAATATAGTGTTTGCATTTTTTCAGATTTAGAAATTGAGCTCATTAGGTTAACTAACTTGTCCAAGGACACAGTAAATCCTCACTTAATGTCTTTAATAGGTTCTGCAATTTTAAGCAAAATGATGTTTAAGGAAACCTGTTTTTCCATAGGCTACTTGGTATAAATGATATAAATAAGAATTAAGTTTCTACATCATCTTAATGATGAACAGAATGATGTTATTCAAGGACCTGCTGTTTACAGTAGCAGAGCCAAGTCCGGAGTTCTTTCTATTCTCACACTTTTTAAAGAAACAGTGTCAGCTGACTAAACACACGAAGCTAGTGCATGGATGATTGGTGAAGTACTTCCTACATTCAGGTTAAAGTTAGGTTTATATTGGGATAACTAGGAAAACTAGTTGTGAAAGTTCCATGAAGCAGAACTGTGTTTTTATGAATTCATTTGTTTTCATATAATGAGATTGCTGTTTCAACTTACTGTTGCTATATGAACCTTCTTAAAACACTGATTTCATCCTATTTTTTTTTTTTTAATTTTTTTTTTTTTAATATTTATTTATTTTTATTTTTATTGCTTTTTGACAGAGAAAGAGAGAGATACAGAGACAGAGACAGAGAGAGAACTGAACTGGGGGAGCTCCCAGTTCAGCATATGGTTCCGCACGGGCTGGGGCCGGGATTCGATCCCTGGTCCCCGGCGCTGCAAAGTGAGCGCTTAACCCACTGAGCCATCCCTGCTTCCCCTATCCTATTTCTTTGTTGAAAACACTTCACTCACTTTTTAGTTTGCCATTCAGGACCTTCTTAAATTTAGTCACACTTTAACTAATTTTCTTTTTTTCTTCTTCCTCAAAACTTCTGCTTCTAGCTTGGCTGCTCTGTTTTTTCTCTGCTGAACTTGTACCAGTCATCTCTAGTTTCTTAGACTACCTAAGCATTCTTAACTGAGAATGTGTTTGTTTGTCTTTATTTCACCCATTAATCTTTTCAATTTGTGTTAAATCTTTTGCATATAATTTGTCCACTTTTTTCCCTAGGTGTGTTCCAACGTTTGGTTGGTTGATATTTTGAACTCTTACAACTTAGTGCCAGTTCTTCTGTTTTGATAATTATGTCCTTACATAGGTTACTTGTACATATTCTTCTCTTTACTTTATGCTTTTACTTCAAACTTGTTAAGACAAGGACTACATCCTATCTCTCATTTATTTGTCTTGAGTCCAGCCCTGCATCCCTGGAGTACATAAAAAGACAGGATGGTAGAGTAGAGAATAGACAGTTTAGCACATAGGTATGAAAAAACACTATCTCCCAGGCTCCTCCCCATGTAACTATTGTACCAGTGCACAACTTATATTTTTTAAATGACACATTATTTTCTTTCAGAAATCAGATGGTACAGATATTCTATACTATAATATAAAAAGAAGACAAGAACTGAAAAGGTAAATTTCCCCACCCTCCTTCTTTTATGTGTTTACTTTTTTTGGCCTAGAATTGTGAGACTTAAATATTTCGTATATAGACTGCCAAAACAACCACTGACACTTAAATATTTAGACATTCAAAATTCTTTACTTACTTAGGTTAGTACTTTTTGCCATAAAAATATTTCTAGCTATATCATAGATTATGATTTTTTAATTGTCTTCATATTCATATAAATTTAAGAAAAAGAGTGAAATAAAGTCAAAATTCTATACTATATAAGAGATACTTTCAAATAATGTCTATATTTTTTTATTGTTAAATTTATTAAGATTACATTGGTTAGTGAAAATTATATGGGTTCCAGGTGTAAAAGTCTACAGCACTGTGTCTAGGTGTTGCAATATGTGTTCATTACCCAGAGTTTTATCTCAAGTGATTTGATTTTGATACACCCCGAAGTTAAGAAGCTAATTTAGAAATTTGGGATAAATTATCTTTACATATTACCCTTGAGAATATGTGGCTTATTGAATTGATATGGCTCTAAATCCATGTTCATTTAACAGGATGTGGCTGCAGCTAAAGAACTTGGGGAATAATGGTAACAGTGATGGAAATTATTCTTAAATTTCTGTGTTCTTTGGATAACAATTTCAGAGAATTTTGTGGTGAATTAATTTCTTGCCACTAATTTGAGTAAACAAGTATAAAATGTATAATGATAAAAGTTCATAAAATCAGTTTCTCTGAAGATAAAGCATTATGAGAAAACAATTAAAATGGCATTAAATACATAAACAAAGTTCTGCTTCCCGGACAAGCTCAGTTAATGTTTGCTAAAAGCAAGAGAAAAAAATAAAAAATATGTAACTTGCCTCTGACTCTTCTTCAGTTTTTCTTTTGAAACATCTATTTTTTGGTGATACTGTTTCTCTTGACATATATATTCTGTCACAAATTTCATGTTATTTTAACCATAGTTTTCAAAAATTTTGAGCTAGATTTTTAATGCCTTTTGTACTAGTATCCTTTTTTAAATTTTTATTTTAAGTTCTAAGACACTGCTTGGCAAATAAAAATAAATAATGAAACACTGCTTGATTTTTCACTAGTTACCTTTTGCTTAAGTGTACATTTTCTAGTCCTTGATTTTATGTCCATGTATAAGAACGTAAGGAGACTTCTGACTTGTCCACATAGTCTTTGGGAGGATGAAGAAATAACACAATTATTTTGAGAATAAGATCTAAATTATTTTAAGAGTAGTGCTGTGACATTCATCTTGGCCTCAGCATTTACTCAGAATCTGCTATTTGGCTTCAGCCCCTGAAATGCTACTTCGTCAACATTTTTGCATCCATGAGCCCAGTGTGATCAATGACCATGCCATTGTGTGGGTTATCATATGTAATCAGACTACCAGTATCAGTAATATGAACAAAGCATGGCATTTGGATTTATCGTTAATGTTAAGTATTCACTTGTAAATATTGGCAAGCACTCTAGATGTAACTTGTAGTAAAATTTTCTCTTGTCAAAGACAGACTATAACATAACAAGATATTTTACAACTGCCTTGTCATGTATTTAAACAGTATGGCACAGAAACTATTATATATTTAAAAGGCTTCTTGGACAAAAGAAAGGTATAATACCATGCTTTGCAGACATTAATACCAACAGTGCAGGATTTCTAGCAACCATTGCGTACCTGCAGAGAAAGTGGTTCATTTGCTGTTGTTTACTTACTGGAGAGATAAACAAACTTATTTGCCTTAAGATTGTAAGTATTTCTTTATGCTATATGGCATCTTCTGTAAAAAGCTCCCTATTTAACTTCAGAAAAGGTCCCAAAGTTGGTATACAAATAGCAAAAGCTGAGATGCAGATGGAAAATCAGAGAATTTTGTCATCCTGAAGCCAGTTAATATACCATTATCACATTTCCAGCTCCATGGTTTCAGTACTGTATTTTCCCATATATAAGGTGATACATTTGTCTAAACCTGTTAGACCAAAAATTGGGGTTCATCTTATGCACAGGACTAACCTGTATATTGATTTCTTAATGTTGGGTTAGAAAAGTAGAGGTTGTTTTATACATGGGGGCATCTTAAACATGGAAAAATACGGTAGGTTTTTACCTCAGTTACTATTAGAGATATGGCAAATTGCCATCATTTATACCCACTGTTGGCAGAATTAGCCAAAAAATACTTTCTTCTTCAGTTGTCCTAAGTTGAAAGTAAGTATGTAATTTTTACATCCAGGTGTGCATTTATTTGGGTGACCAATGGAACAATCTAACAGCTGATAATGTTCAGAAATTATTCTTATTTCAGTATGTCATTTTAAAAGTTGCTCCTTTTTTAATCTAATTATGGTAATTACATTTTTGGCAAATCTCACATTCTTGTATTGGAAGAGTTCAATCTAGGGTGGTGATATTTAGCTTCAGCTGAATATTGATTTTATACTAAGTCCATAAAGTATAAATATTGGCTGCATGTCTAACTTAAAAAGATCTCAGGGGGATGTTGGGATGGCTCAGCTGTTTGAGCGCGTGCTTTGCAGCCCCCGGGTCCAAGGACTGTGTCCTGTCCCCAACCCGTGCAGACCCATATGCTGAATTGGGGTGTGCCCCCAGTTCAGTTCTCACCCAGGCTAGCTTCCCGTGTGGGAGACCCTGGTACAGCTCCCGCTGCAGGCGTGCTTCCCATGTGTGAGGTTCCCAGCCTGGTCCCTGCCCTGTGCAGCCCTGTGCCCACCTATGGAATGAAACTATATCAAAAAAACTAATGCTGTGCAACTATGGAGACTGCTCTGGCCCTTCCCCCTCTCTCTGTCTCACTGTCTCTGTCTGTCTCTGTCAAAAACAAGGAAAATAAACCTTTGAAAACACAAAAATATCTCAGAACTTCAGTATTTTGGGTTGCAAATACAAAACTGCAGTTTTACAATATAGCATTTCACAAAACTAGTTGAGAAGAGGTAATTTTAAGATTTAGTTTTGTTGGTCTTTTAAAAGGTATTTAATTATGACTATATAATGTGCATAGATTGCTATGAAATATGCACCACCGTGCTATTGTTATAAACAAATAAAATAGGAATATAAAAATGCTCAGAATTATAAGGCCCTATTAAGATTTTTGTTTTATAAGAAAAGTTAAGGGGGAGCCGGGATGGCTCAGCGGGTTAAGCGCTCACTTTGTAGTCCCGGAGCCTGAGGATGGAGTCCCGGCCCTGGCCCATGCGGACCCACATGCTGGGCTGGGCTGTGCCCCAAGTTCAGTTCTTGCCTGGGCCTATGTGGGGACCCCTGGCCCGGTTCCTGCCCTGCGCAGCCCCACACCCACCTGTGAAGTGGAACTATGTGGAAAACTGATGTCAACTGTGGAGACTGCTCTGGGCCCTCCCCCTTCTCTGTCTCTCTGTCAAAAAACAATAAAAATAAATCTTAAAAAAAAAAAAAGATTTTTGTTTTGTTTTGTTTGTTGTTTTTCTGATTTTTCTTTAATATGGTTGACATCTTACATGATACACCACTAGGTGCCATGCAAGGTCTTATTAAAATGTAAAATTTTGACTTACTGTTATTTATTAACAAATAAATAATGATAGGCAGTCTTTTTTATAGGAATCTATAGCAAAGAAATAAATAAAACCAGATGAAGACTCAGGTGAAACTCCTATAAAAACTCTGAGATGTTTAAAATTTGCTCCTGCATAATTATTTGGGAAGTCACTTAATTATCGTCTCTTTCTCTCCTGCTGATTATAAGCTAATTCAGGGTAAAGACTAGCTGATGTGTCTTCCTCTACCTCTCTAGTGCCTAGCAGAGTGACAGGCCCTTAGAAGGCACTCAAGTATTAATATAAATTAACAAATTGTGTTATATTGACATTTTCCCCCAGTTCTTTCTGACTACACAGTAATATCTAGTTTTATTTTAAAAAGTAATATCTACTTTTATTATTATTGCTACTTCTAACATTTCAGCACATTTCTTCCAGCCTTTTTACTATGTTTATTTAAATTGTTGAGATCACATATATAGATACAGATTTATGCCCTGGTTGTTATGCCCATATATAGATACAGATTTATGTCCTGGTTGTTTTTTACTTAGTATTCTATCAATATGTTTTGTTACATAATTGAAAACTTTCATAAAGATAATTTGAAATGACTATAATATTCTCTCATATTTGATAAAATGAGTTTCTTAGTTATTTTCAAAATTTTAGCATATACCTGATCTGTTGCTATTCTAATAATCCAGAATTGAATCTTTTTTTGGTTTATTTCTACTTTTTTTTTTTTTTTATACCTTGGTGTATAGAATTGTAAAATGAGAATTCTTAAGAAGCCAAAGAATATGAACATTTTTAGAATTCTTAATTATATTGTCAAATTCCTCTGTGGAACTGTTGTCATTTTGAATTTCTACCCACAACTTATGAGAGAAGGTCCATTTTACAACCCCTTGCCAGTATTTAATGTTATTTTAAAATCTTTTCTAATTTGATGGAAATGGTATGTTGTAATTAGCATATCTGTGATTACGTACTACAGAAGTGAAATTTATTTTCCCAAATATTTATTAGTCTTTCCTTTTTTTTCTTTAATTTTTTATTTAAGTGCTATTCTAGAGTCTTAGTACTTTTTGATGAGCTTTTTATCTACGAAGGCTAATTAATAAGCTGTCACATATATAGTAAATGCCATTTCCCAGTTCTTTGAATTTTGCTTGTTATGTTTTTAATATGCTAAAGTTTCAAAGTAAATAGTTATTTACGTTTACTGTTTCCCCTGTGATTTTTCCTACTGCTGTTAAGTTTGGGAAGTTCTCTATTAAGAAATCAAATAAATATATATATTTTTCCTCCTGTAGTCTGTAAGAGTTTGATATGAATTGTAGCAATTATGATAATAATAATTTTGCACTTAAATGTATAATCTATTTGAAATTTATGTTGTCCAGTATTTTATACAGTTGTAAATTATTGTGTTCTTTTTTCCAAATAGCAAACCAATTTTTCCAACATCATTTGTTGAGTAATCCTGTCCACTTCTTAATGTAGTCATTTCTATTTTTTATGAAGTTTGTGTCAGGCTAGATCTCCCATTTCTACTTAAAATGAGAAAATTATACAGTGAACATTATATATAATCTTGTATAACTGTATTGTAACCTAGGTCTCTGTGCTGCTTTACAGACTGAATGGAGACACTGAGACTCCCAGAAAGAGACCAAAAATCAATTCTTCATCCCAAAGACCTGTTAATCTCCAAGAAGCATCAGATTCAAATGATAATGAAATTATTTCACAGAGTTCTTCTGTAAATAGAACTAAAAAAAAGATAAGTAAATGTGTAGATTTTGAAGTGAAAGATACTAAATTGACAAATGTTAGGAGTACGCATCACCATGAAACTAAAACCCTTAGCAACGCTAAGCTTGCCAAAGATGTGACAACTGAAGCTGAAGGCCAGGCAGGTGGGAAAAAATGTCCTCTCTTACTTGGTCAGAGGGAAAAGATGAAAGAATTCAAGAAAGAAATGCACAATAAATATAGAGATAGTTCTGAAAAATGTGTTTCAGAAAAATTCAAGAGAATCCAGTTTTCTCAGGATTATAATCCCAACAAGATAATTAAGCAACCCCTGGAATCTAGAAAGAAAATCAGTTTCAGAATCCCAGTAAAATCTCGTGATACTCAACAGAAGCTTGTAGAAGAAAATGTCTTCAGTTCAGGTTCTAACAAGTCAAAGATGAAGCAGAAGAAAAAATGCCTGGAAAGCTCCCAGGTTTTATTAAATTTGATGAGGCACAAAAGTAAACATTTATTTTCAGATTCCACATATAAACAGACTGTTCGTGAGTGGAAAGACAAATATTCCGAGCATCAAGAAAGTGACAATTCAAATTCCAGTGAAAACTTAACCCAGGTAAGGTAGTGCAAAACAAAGAGTAATAAAACAGCTGGTGATGATCATCAGAGGGTTGATTCAAATTTAGTCAGGAAGATGTGTGCTGGTACCTTTACTATATGCCTTTAGTTCCAGCTTCCTTCGGAAGATAATTCTGGCAAATATCAAGGATCCATAATAGAAGAGAATGTGTGAAAATGTAGAAAGATGCAGCTAGTACTCAGGGGTTAGTATTCTGAATAGCTTATTCCTTTAGCAAATTATTTTTTAAGTGCTGCTCTGTGCCAGACATTGCAGTAGAATAAACCATAAGGGGCACACCATCTCTGTGTTCAGAGGCTTATTCATGTGAGGCGACATAGCAGTCGATTAAATTGCATAAGAACTTAGCACAATATGGAGATTCACAGCAGGGGGTTAACATGGCCTAGGTACACTGTGGAGGGATTAGTTAAGAAAGTAAGCTGAGAACTAAAGAATGAATACAAGTTAATTAGGTAGAGGTGAGGTGGGCCGGGAGAAGCAGGGGTGTTCCAAGTAAAGAGAACTGCCTATGTACAGAACCATGCTAGAAAGCTTGGCACATCTATTTTGCTTCTAAATTATGGAATAAATTTGACATTTGTAGACTAATTTGAGAATCTGTTCTGTGTAGCTTTGTTTCCATAGTGAAATTATTTCCCTTTAAGAGAATTTTTAGAACTTTGGAACTTCAGAACTTTAGTACTTCTGAAATTGAGAGGCTGCTTATAAGCAGGAGTGGTTGAGTCTACCTGCTTATAGGTATCAAGACTATAGATTGTGGTAGTTAAGATAACTTCCTAAGAAAAATGGATGGATTATAACTAAGGAGGCCAGAAGAGTTTGAGAGAGAGTACTTTTTGTTCCGTGAACTTGAAGGGGTCCAAAGAGGGAAAGAATGAATTTGTTCTTTATTTTCTAAAGGAAAACAACCTCCAGTTTTCTTTTTCTTTTTCTTTTTTTTTTTTTTTACCTCCTGTTTTCTTCTTGCGTTATAACCAGTTCTGTAGAATAAAATGAAAGTAAGGAACTTGAACTTGCTGGTACACGTTCAGTGAACATCTTTGTGTTGTTACTTGGTGTTCCCCTTGTGCTGCTCATCCAAGGAACAGTATGAGAAATTCCTGCAGTGCATCTTACCATTACTTTGGTCTCTATATAGAATTATTACACAAACCAAAAGAGACACAGCATGAATATTAAGTTGTAGGGGAAGAAATTTTTTCATGATTACTTTCCAGGTATTCATTAAAAGCTCTTTCTAAACGGTTCCTTTGATAGCAGCTTAATCTGACTTAAAGTCATTTAAGCACAGGAGCAGCAAGTAAAAATTGTTGTTGAATATATTCTGCATGTTATTGACAATAGAGAATCATTTCAATATTTATTGTTCTGTTTTTCCCACAAATTCCTGAATAGATAATTCTTTTTCTAAAATAATGAGAATACTTTACACAGGAATTATTGTATTTTTTAGATTTAGTAATTCTGTTATTTAGTAATCTGGATATGCTTTCCTAAGAGAAAATAATTTATTTTTCTATGTTTTAGAATCCTTTGATATAAGCCCCTCTCAGATTGTGCCCTCCCCCCAGCATTGCAAATTAGTGTCCTAGAAATTTCTGTTTTATAGGTCACTTTTGTAAACCACTTAATCCTTACAAGTTTGTGAGATAGAAATTCATCAGTTTACTAAACATTAATTAAAAGTAACTATTATGTATCAGGTATATTTCTCAGTATTAGGGATTTAGAGATGAATAAAATGATCTTCATTCTCAAGCAATTCCCTGGGAGGCAGATTAATAAACAAACATGATTGCAATGCAGGGAAATAAATGTTAGAGCCCCAAGAGTTGGGTTTGGTCTCTCCACTCAGCAAACGTGTCAGTGAAAAATTGGAATGAGAGATTTTCAGTCTCTGCTAGAAGTCAGAAATTAAAACACAAACCTCTGGTACTCTATCCATGTATATAACTACAACTTGGCATTTTTTAGCCCGTTCCCCTCAGCCATATTATAATCTTCAAGTTCCCTTTGTTGTTGTATCATTGTCATTTTTAGAAATGGCTCAGTTAGTCTTGGTTGACATTTTTCCACTGTCCAAGACCATCGTGCTTACCTTTGCCATGGTTTTTTTCTATTTCTTAAGGTGGCATGTAGTTTCATTCTTAGAATATGAGTATTTTTTGAAATGTATAATATGAATGAATACAACCAAAAGAGTTTCTATATGTTTCATGACTTAATAGAATGAGGCTTTTCTATTTGGGGGCAATTTCATCTGAGAGCAGCTCCATCACTTAGGGGGCATTTGGTGGTTGACTTGATGGAGACATTTTTGATTGTCTAGATTGTGAGGGGTTAGTGCTACTGATATCTAGTGGATAGAGGCCAGGGATACTGCTAAGCATTCTACAATGCATGGAACAGCCTCCCAAACAAAGAATTATCCCACTTCAAAAGTCAGTAGTGTGCCAAGGTTTAACAACTCCATGGTAGGTATGTGCTTCATTATGAACTAATAAAATTACTTTTCATTTCAGAGTTTGGAAGTACCATGTTCTTCAGCGTCACTTGAAAGTATTCAAGATACAGATCAAGAGGTTACTCATATATTTATTTACTCTTAATATTTCTAATGAAATTAAGTCAAACAGTTCCTATTTTAATAAAAATAATGACTATAAAAACCTTGGTAATATGAAAATAACACTGATGTCTATACTTCAGTCAATCTGTAAGTTTTAATGAAGTCATGAAAAACTGGAAAAGTATTTCCATTTACTTGATCATCTTTTTGCCTTTTTGTTTCTAATAAGCTCTAATCTGTTTTCAATACAGAGCATGGAGCCCATGCATGACCCACAAGTGAATTTTGATTTAATGTCATCATGCTTTTGTATACTTAAGCCTGGGTTTGCCAAAATGTAGTATGATACAAATTTTTCTTTTGCCCATTTTTTTCATCAGCAATCAGATGATAATGTTATTCAGTGAAAACAAGAGTGCATACATATTTATTTTTTACCTGTTGCACCATTTCCCAACTAGGATCTCCCAATTGATCTTCATGGAATTATTGCATAGAATTTTATGTTCCCTAATCCTAAGTTAAAGTTAGAATCATAGAGCACTTCATATTTTTCTATTTAAAGACTTTAAATCCATATTATCTGCTTTTTATTAGAGTCAGTTGTATTTTTCATTTCTTACCTCTGCTGTAAAATGTTCAATTATATTTTCATTTCTTTGCATCAAAACACATCAGGGAACTACTTCCCTGAAGTGAGAAAGGTCTTAAGATCTAGATTTCAGTTTTAGGTGGTTCATAATCTTAGAATCTCAAGGAGAGTGCTGCTTATCATCTGGATAAAAACATATTTGACCCCTAAAATATTTTGAAGTGAGAATGGGCATAAGAACTTGTTTTGAAGGTCTACTATGTACTAGGTTCTGTGTGAGGAGCTTCAGATTAGATCATGTAATTTTCACAAAAGTTCTAGAAGGAAATTGTTAACATTCCTGTTTTGTAGAGGAACAAACTGAGACCCATACTAGTTAAAGAATTTGCTTGCCTAAGGTTACAGAGCTGTTTTAAAAACCCTGTGTGTGTTTGTAAGTCTGTATTCTTTTACCATGCTGCCTCCATATTTCTGTAAATATTTTTCTTTACACAGACCATCTCATCTTTAGTGAATTAAGAATTAATTGCTTTCTTCTCTTATTAATCTACAGAGTAAATCAAAATATTTTACTACGGGTCTTTTACAATTTAGATGCAGATAGTAGAAGAGCTCCATGCTGCACGTGTGGGAAAAAGTATGGATTTACCTGAGGTTCTCTCTTCTGGAGACTTACCGAGCATGGAGATTGACATGGTGGAAGATGACGGATGCTTCTGTGCTGGTACACACTATATGTCTATGGTAGCATTTATGACCTCTGTGCTTTCTTAAGATTGTACCAATTCAATGCTTGTACTGTTTCGATGAAAAATGTCAAAATATGTTTATTTGAAGCAAAGCTGTGACATGTTTCTTTTAGCTACAGGAATTATACCTAATACAGTATTTGTCTTATCATTTGTTTGTATATATCTCACATTATTAGTCCTTAGACATATTTTCTCGTCTTCTTTTTGCCAAGGGGCAGTAATCAGAATTATGAGTTGTCTTTTTATTTCTTGTAGTAATCATAACTTTTTATAATTTTAATGATGTAAAGTACAAAAAATAGTGTAAATTGCTCAAAAGTATTATATTCATGGATTTATTTATATAGTAAATTTTTTATTATTCTTACCCCTGGGAGAAATAATAATTGATATTACCCCAAAACTCTTAGCATACTATTTTAAATTGTATTTATAAAAATAGTAGTGCTACGTTACATTCATATTGTATTTTTCAATTTAATGTTTTCATGTGCATTAACTTATGTGACCCTCACAATGGCCCTATGAAATAACAATGCTAGTGTTATGTTTTCCTTCTTTTACATATTATTAATCGTTTTAATTATATTTCACTTGGAGTATGTTAAAATTTGTTTATAATTCCTACATGCACAACTACCAGAGGTGCAGGACAGGGTTTGGCAACATAGTTACTACTGTGACAAGTCAGTAGTTCATGATTTAAATACATACATAAGCAATTCATAGTATTCTATGGGTAAATAATTATTAATTTATTATTATTGTTCTTTCTCTTAAGAATTGGATTCAATACATTTTTGTTCTGTCAAAGGACTGCCTTCTCTTAAGAATGCTATCACAGTTCTATGATATCATAATTTTAGTTATTAAAGAAGTCTTAGGAAGTGTCATGAAATCCTAACTTTGCTGTTTTTCTTCAGCAAATCCTGCTTCAGATAAAAAGCTTCTAATTGTTATTGATACAAATATTCTGATGAATCATCTCAAATTTGTTAGAATTTTGAAGACAACAGAAATCCCAGGTATTTATAAATCGTATTTACTGCTTTTGATTTTTTTATTTGAGTTGATATTTTATATTAACAGGGATATGTGTATTTTTTTTCCTACAATCACAAACACTTATTAATATATACAAGTGTATATATTAATCATAAGTTTTTTAAAAAAAAAGCATTCACAAATTAACCTAAGCAATCTAAACTTACTCTTTGATCTTCAGTAGTGTCTCCAACATTCTTATGACACATCTGTTTTTAATTTCCATTTCTTATATATTAGCTGTTCATTTAGATTGTGAATTCTTTATTACTTTCAGTTCTCCTACAGCAGTTCAGTCGAGTAGCTCAATAAATATTTGTTGACTTCTAAGACATCGTTTTTGTTTTTTAGGCTTTGACAGACTTGTGTTAATAATTCCCTGGGTGGTTGTGCAAGAGCTAGATCGTATGAAGGCTGGAAAACTACTAAAATATGCCCAGAACAAAGCTATACTTGCGGTTCATTTTATCAACGACAGTCTCAAAAATCCAGATAGAAAGCTATGGGGTCAGTCAATACAGCTTGCATCTCAAAAACTTTGTAAGTATTACTCTCTCAGGGTGCTTCCTCAATAAGATTTGTTTGGGTGCTAACTCAGTGGAGCAAAACTTTTTAAAGGTTATAACCATTGGATTGTGAATGGCAGGACCTAGTGATGATTTGAGGGGTGGGGAGGGTGTCTTTGATTTTTATTTTTCTGCTTCTAGACCTGCTCAGGTTATGTCTATATTTCACAGATAGTGACTGTATAGTTTAGTATGCAGTGTAGTTTATAATACAGTACTTTGGTTTCTTTTCTTTAAATACTGTTGAGTGATGAGACCTATAAGTCATTTAGGTTTCTAATCTGTCACTGCATATAGTCAGCATAATGAAGAAGCTGGCATTGTTTCCCTCTAGTTTGTCAGAATTTGTAATAAGGAGATGTTTTTATAATAAAGGTCTATAGATCTTCTGATTTTACTTTATTTTTCCATGTCATTTTCTTCTAAGTCATTTTTAAACCATCTAATCTTGAAGAACCTAAGTACATATGCTCTTTATGTTTTCTATAACATTTTTTTGGGGAATAAAATCTGTGTGTAAATCAATACTGTTGTCCCTACAGAGTTTATACATCCATTTAGAAGATATTTTTCATTCTTTGAAAATTATATATGTAGATTTATATTATTTTAAATATGGATTTATGTAGCCATATTCACCATATGATATGAAAGAATTTCACCCTATGATGCATCTAATCATGGTATTAATTAATTCTGAGAAAGCTTTTGGCACAGCTCTTTAGTCTTAAACCTCTGAAGATCTCTACCATTCATTCCTTTATTCCATTTACAAATATTTATTAGCTCTTAATATATTCCAGCAACAATATTTATGCCTTTTAAGTAGGAAAATTGTGTGATTTAAGAGCTTTTAAAGGAAAACTACAAATAAATATCATTTATTATAGTTAAGAAAATATTAAAATGTGTGAACACATGTTAAATAACACTTCAGATAGTCTTTTTTCACTTTTCATTATGCAGAGTTTCAAATGCAGACATAGAAAGACTATAATAAATTTCCTATGTACCAGTCACTCATTTTGAGTGAGTATCAACATTTTGCCATTCTTGTTTGTTCTCTTATTTTGTTTTTCCTTTTTCCCCCCATCTCCTGGAATTTCTGCAATAGTTTGAAACAAATTCCAGATATCATATCATATATTATTTTTACCCATAAATACTTTGTATGTGTTGCTAACAAATAAGACTTTTTAAAAAATAACCACACATTTAACAAAATTAAACCCTGATCTAAACCATCATTTTAGTAAAACCCTAGCCCTTAATAAGAGGTGGGAATTTTGCTTACTCTTAATCTTTTTTTTTTTTAGTTTATTGATACAGATTATATTTTATTACATGATAGTATAGATAATGATGATAATAATTGATAACACTGTTATGGCCATTATTCTCCAGACCCTTTTCAAAGTGCCTTACAACTAATATCTCATTTAAACCTTCTAGTGAAGTGGAGGGTACTCTTTTATTAGCCCAAGTTTATTGATGAGGAAATTGAGACTCAGAGGTTAAGCACTTGACCTAGACAGAAATTCCTTCAATGGATTGGCTTTGAAAATTATTTTAGATGAATTCGTTTTAGAATAGATATTTTGGCCACATTTATTATTTATAGATGCTTATTATGTTTTTCTTCTTTCATTTTCTTGTGCCTTTTTGATGCTTTGACTTCTTCTGTTTATGCTTCTTTGATGATTAAGGAAGATAAATTATAGTAGTTGTCTCAAATTTCTGTGTTGTTTCATTGTGTTGTTTCAATATCTGGGTGTCTTCCTTGAAATCTGTATTTCACTTTAATGTTTGAGTGGTATTACTTGATTTTAGTTTGGTTAATTATCAGGGCGTAGATATAATAATAGATTATTTCTTTAATTGTCTGTGTTATATATGTCCTTTATGTGTTTCTCTGTATCATTGTTTTCTTGTCAAACTGATCATTGAAAACATCTTTATATAAAATCCAATGTACTTAAATTTATTTTGTTGATAATGTTTTATCAACATTATCTCTTGATAATGTAATTTTCTTGATAATATTTTCTTGATAATGTCTTATCAACATTATCATGGTAATGATTTTATGATATCCCTGAAAAATAGCTTTTTTATCATAATAAATTTACATTTTATATTCTAATGATTAACTGAAAACCTCAATTCAGGATCATTGAGTAAAATTAAAGTATATACCGTACTTGTTTGGAGGAAGGCAAAAGCAAAAGGAATTTTTTTTTTTAATTGCTAAATTTATTAGGGTGACATTGATTAGTAAAAATTATATAGGTTCCAGGTCTACAATTCTATAGTACATTGTCTATGTGTGACATTATGTGTTCACTTTTAATTCACTTTACATCTGTCAAGCATACTTGTAGCCAACTCTAATATTCATTTTGCATGTATTATTTTCTTTTATATAATCATCGAGTATTACAATGTATTTTTTTACACAAACTTTTTTCCATTAAAAAAAGAAAAATGCCACAAATTGAAAACAGGTTATCTATGTTAAATAGCCTTAGTTGACTGTAATTTTAATTTTGTCCTTAACTTTTTTCAAAATTGGTATTTATTTGCTGTAGTATTTATTATGGTGAAAAGAGAATAGGGTTTGAAGTCTGATTCACCTGGTTTATAACCTGACATGGGAAAATTGAAGGTTACTTCATCTGAAGGGAACTGAGTAAATGAAATGGAGGGAAACAACCTCCAGTTCAAAACTGGTTGTAAAGATCGGCTGAGTTTAATATATTAAGGTACTTAATGGCTTAATGGCCTGGAATAGGCAACAATTCTCTGTGTCTTCATTATATGAAAAGCTTATAGAGATTGATTAGAAAAACTAAATATTCCATTCCCTTTAAATGGGCATAGATTATTAATGGGCAATTCACAAAGGAAGAAATACAACTAGTCAGCCATTTGTGCACTGCAAATATTTTCCTGCTTGCTATTTTTAATATTGTTAATTGATTATGTATAAAAATTTTTATGAGACTGAGCAAACAAAAACTCAGACACATACAAAAGTTTAGAGGTTATCAGGGTAAGGGGGATGTGGGGATGGTAAAAGAGGGTAAAGGGTGTCAAAATAATGGTAATGGAAGGAGAATTGACTGGATAGTGGACACACAATGTAATATATAGATTATATATTATAGCATTGTACACTTGAAATTTATTATATATAATTTTACTAACCAGTGTCACCCCAATAAATTTAATAAAGGTATATATTACCTATTCAAAAACAAATACACACACACACACATGCTTAGGTTCTGTCTTTTACTTTATTCTTTGTTATTTCTTTTTATTACTTCTAAATTTAGAAAGTTTCTTTTTCTACTCCTGCTAGGAAACAGTGCTTTAGTGCTTTGGGAATATGAATTAGTAAGTTTTCAAGAAACCAATTTATCATCGTGTATCAAGAACCCTAAAGACATAATTCTCTTTCCACAAATATATCCTAAAGAAATAATCAGAGATGCTTACAGTGATTATATAAACAATGTGCATCACAGCATATTTATACAGCAAAAAAATTGAAGCAGCCTGACTGTATGACAATTAAAGAAGTTACATACAATGCCCTAGCTATATTTTTATATAGACATGCTATATTTTGAAAAATGTTAATGACATGTACTATTAAACAAAATTTGTTGCATAAATATTTCATGAATATTCTTACAGTTCTTAGGGGTGTTTTCCAGCCCCAGCTATCCTAGCAAAAGTGATGGAATAGTCTTGAACTTGGAAACCTTTAGAGCAGTACACTGAGACCTCTGAACCTTTTGTTTACTGAATTGAGTTGTTTTAAGTTACTTAATGAATTTGAGCTGCCTGTTTTGCATTATTGTGGTATTTACTCTGTGAGCTAAAAAGAAGAGAAATTGGCTGCTATAATATGTCTGTCTAGCTCACTGGTTGCCTGATTAAAGAACTGAATTAAATACCCCTGAGGCTCTGTTCTGATCACCTGAATTCTGTACAGACTTCACTTCCTGGCTGTGACCAACTAAAGAGTTTGTCTTTGCGTGTCCAAGTACTTGCACAGTGACATGGCACAGATTAGGCCCTATATAAATACTGATTTCAGGAATGAGTGAGTTTCCTTATTTGAACACTTAGAGGACTAAGTAATATAGGCTAAAAGTTGAGGGGGAAAAAAAGAGTTATAATCTGGGAACAAAGTCAAAGCTTACTGGTTAGCATGTTTTGAATTTTAGTGTGTAAAGGATTCACCAAAACTTCTATCAGTCTTTAGGTTCAGGCTCCAAAGATTTGTTACCCAGAAGTGGGTTTGGAGTCTGGTCCTGCAGTCTGTACTATTAGCAAGCACCCTAGGAATTCTGAGGTGGGTAGTATTAAGGACTTGGGAGAAACACTGTCTTTGGTCCTATTTCTGCACAATGCATCATTTTCACAAAAACTGAACTTTTACTACATGCTTTAAGGCTTGGAGAATGCCTGTCAGCCAGTGATTAACTTTTATTAGGGATTACTTTTTGTGTTCTACACAAAGAGCCCATATTGCCTTTTCTTGTATATTTCTAAATGTTATTGCTTTAGAAAATAAGGAGGGGAAGCTGGGATGGCTCAGTGGGTTAAGCGCTCACTTTGCAGCACTGGGGACTGGGGATCGAATCCTGGCCCTGGCCCGTGCAGAACCATATGCTGAACTGGGAGCTCCCCCAGTTCAGTTCTCTCTCTGTCTCTGTCTCTGTATCTCTCTCTCTCCCTGTCAAAAACAAAAAAATAAAAAAATATATATTTTAAAAAAAAAATAAAGAAAAGCAAACACATGAAAGTGATTCTGTTGCTGGTAGAACAATTGCTTGTTACTTTACAGATCTCTTTTAAATT
>PVKE010010981.1:0-12807 GCA_004027555.1 Craseonycteris thonglongyai
AGTAATGTGTCTCTCCTTGGCAAGCGGCACTGTTAGTTAAGTTGTTAGCACTTTGGAATTGTCTATGACTTTTATCATGTGTTTAGGATGATTAGCCTCCTGGGTGATTGGCTTCCAAGGCCACATTTCTGTTGACAGCTTGATGAGAGTACAGATGTCTGGACAATGCATAAAGTTCTTTACCCTTGTTTCTTATTTGGTTTTTGCTCAACTATTTTAACACTGCTTATGGACTTATAAAAAGAAGGCAATGGTTTATAATCTTTTAAAATGTTCATTTACAGTTTAGCCACTATTGGCTGTGGCAAATTGGCATCAGTAGATGCATGATAAAATGTGACTTTTTTCATACTTTAACTTCTTTCACATGCAAAAGGTATAGGTTTTATCCTTGGAATCTCAATGTAGCTTCAGCTTTTTCATTCCCATTGCTACTACCCACTCTCCAGCCCTATTATGTCTGAAATTAGAACTACCGGGATGCTGGGAGAGCTCAACAAGTTGATCACTTGCCTTGTAACTGCAAGGTCCATGGATTGAATCCTGGCCCTGGCCCATGCAAACCCACATGCTGAACTGCAGCATGCAACTGTTCACCTCTAGGATGGCAACGAATGTTCTCACCTCCTGTGAGGGAGGACACCAGTACAGTTCTGCCCCATGCGGCCCCACATCCACCTATGTGGAATGAAACTATGTCAAAAATTACCGGTAATGATGTACAACTAAGGAGACTGGTCTGGGCCATACCCCCTTCTTCCTATCTGTCTACCTCTCTCTCACCTTCTCTCAAAAAATAAAATAAATTAAAACAAAAACAGAGCAGCCTTTTATTTCATCCTTTATAATATGAGCTCATCTTCAACTTTACATTCTATTGTTTCCTTCTGAATGATAAATCTTTCATCTAAACTGAAATACTTTTTCCTTCATGGTTATGGCTATTGCATTCTAGGCACAGTGCTTTTGCTCATGATAATTTACCTAATATAGTTTTATATGCTCTATTGCTCAGAATCAATGTTTTAGTTACAGAGAGCCATTGTGATATGTCTGAAATATCCTCATTGTTTTAACAGTTTTAATATATCAAGTCTTAGTTCTGTTTTTAAAACATCTTAAATTGTTTCTTATGCGTTAGTACATTCTCCATCAAATTGCTAACAAAATTCATCTTTCTGAAGGATGAATCTCTAATAACTATAAAATAAAATTGCAACCAACATTCATACAGGCTGTAATTGCTATAATGTATCTCTTATTTCCATACTTGCGGTGGTTGTGTTTCTCGTACTGAACTATGATTGATACAATATCCAAAGTTTAAAAGTACAAAGTCTTGACCCAATTATTTATTAATTTATGTATTTAATTCATTTATTTATTTATTATAAAACTATCCATGTACACAAGCACAAAAAAAATAGCATTTCCCAATGATTCACTGTAACAGCAAAGATTAGGAAGCATTAAAATATCTATGAATAATGAAGTGGTTAAATGTATTAGGAAATATTCTTACATTGTGGAGTATTATTCTGCAATTGAAAATATATCTGGATTTGTCAGTGGCAATAATCAACACAGAAAATTTGTCAATACACATTGGAAATGAAAAATAGCAAGTTTTTAAAAATGCAGAGTATTGATTAAACAAAACAAATGCATTGAACAAAAGATGAAAGAATTTATTATTGAGAATATATAACTAATAGGGATAAAAGGACTCTTTCTTTTTTATTTAATTCACCTTTGTATTGTTGAGTTATTTCAAAAAGAATGTACCCACATGTCATGCACTTGTTTTAAACAATGTATAGAATGGAAAATATAGGACGTGCCAAAAATTGTATACACATTTTAAGAAAGGAAAAAACTGTATTAAAATAGTAATACTCAATATTTACCCAAAGCAAAAGATGAATACAAGTCACGCTTGATTTCTGCAATTACAAGAGGTGCTCAAAGTTGTTACCATCAGTGTTCAGACATTTCTCATTACAGTGAATTACTGCTTAAACAACAGTGGCCAAAGTATCCACTTGTATTGCTGTGCATACCATTTCAATTTATCATGCATATCTCAAACTTATCATGAATGCATGCAATTGTGAGGCATGTTAGAGTTTCTGTTGCATACTCATGCCTCCATTGTCATTTTACTTCCACAACATTTTCAAATTTCAAATATCTTTTCAAAATGGTCTTGAGCTCCTCAAATGACAATTGTGCTTCCACATTTTGACTGTCCTGTCTCTCATGGTGACACTAACAGTTATTTGGTTAATGCCATCTTTTTAGCTAATGTCATACCACACATTGGTACCATAATTCAATTCAAATTTTAAAAGTAATACATAAATAACATTAATTAAAATAAGCATATAATACATTTTTTTGTGGATTACAGAATGGAGACCTGATATTTATTTTTTACTTTACAACCACAGTCTAGCAAACAACATACTGGAATTGGTTAGATTGATCATGTAATTTTATAGAGCACTGGCAAAAATAGGAAGATCTCATTAAGCAAAACTGGCCAAGTCTTGTCTAGGGTATAATATTCAATTTTGGGTACCACATTTCATATAGGAAATTGTCAGTGTCACTCTGGAGTAGAATAATCAGTGTGGTCTTTAATTTAATGTGTCAACTTTATTGTGCTAAGGAATGCCCAGGTAGATGGCAAAAGATTATTTCTAGGTGTGTCTATGAGGGTGTGTCCAGAAAAATATTAGCATTTGAGCTTGTAAACTAAGTGAAGATCCCACTCCCCAATGCAGCTGAGCTCCAAACAATGTATTGAGGGTCTGATAAAACAAAAAGTCAGAAGAAAGGCAGATTCTTGCTCTGTTTGAGCTAAACAACGTCCATCATCCCCTGCCCACAGAATCAGCTGGTCCTTGTCCTTGGGCCTTTAGACTTAGACTGTGATGACACACTGGTCCCTCGTTCTCATGCCCTCACATTTGGAATAAAATTAGAACGCCAGCTTTCCTGGATCTCCAGCTTGCAAATGGCAGGAGATGGGACTTCTGGTCTGTTTCTCCTGAGAATCTTGAGTAGTACAATCAGGATCTAGAATTCATGTGACATCAAAAACTTTAAACACTGAGAATATTTACCATGAACAAGAAAAGGTTATATTGTTATATCATTTAAGTTGTTAGCTAGACATCAGCCTATGACTTTCCTAAATATACTTCTCATATAACAAAGCCCATAGGATTGGTTACTTCAGTCATCTCTAGGATTAGCTTACATTTTGCCCACATAATTGTAAAATGACCCCCAAATCATATGGTTTCATGTGAATATTAAAGCCCAGGAAAAGAGGATGAGGGGTTTATTTTCCGGTGTCACTCATTGTCATCAAGCAGTACTTTCACCTGTTCACATGTCAACCAGGTGCAGAAAAAGTGGCCATACGGCCACCATCTGAACTAAAAACCTCTAAAACCTATTCTAACTCCAAGGTACCTTCACAAATCCACTAACCCATGTAGGAGAAGCAACCACCAAACACAATTAGAGAAGTAGATTACAGCCTTATTTTTAAGGAACTCAAAATCCAAACCTGAAGTCAGCTATTCTAACTTAAAAAAAAATAGCAGGTTAGTCATGAAATCAAAATTTCATATCTATTTACTAAGCCACCTATAAAAATAACCTTTTATACAGTTACAAATGTCATTTGAGAATCAAAAACTTGTTAAAAGTCTTCTCATATAAAATTGTTTATAAACTAATCTAAATGTGCTATTATTATACCTGAGATATGAAGCACATCCTCATAGAAAATTTCTTTACTTTATAATCTCATCTCTAAAATTCAGTACCATAGTCCCAGATTCTCTTACTTCTTCATGTGCTCAGCCAATTCTTTTCCATCACCATTATCTACTAAGCCTGCTCACTATGTGGAATTTATCGTTATTTCCAATTCACATTCATTGAGAAGATGGATTTAAGAGCTAGATAGTGATTATACCATAGTAATTTATAAAGGTTATTTTAGAATTGGTCCATTTTACCTTTCTTAATGACCCACCCACTGAGTTTTACATTATCTATTATTACTAAACCTGCAGAGATGATTAACAGAATTTCAGCCTTTAACGATGACAGAAAGGCAGATGGAGATACCTATTTCTAAAACCTCAACATCTAGTTTATTTACTAAGCTGTAGCTACTGGCCATTACATAGACTCACTCTCCCTCACTTTACCTAGCTTTCAAGGCTCTTTGTAGTCTCTTCATTAGTGGCTTACTAATTTTAATTCCAAGCATTAAATTTATGCTGCACTATTTATGCTCCAGCTCTTAAATTAAAAAATGCTATGTTTATATCTTATCATCTCTATTAATGAATGCCTTATCTATCAAATGTAAATCACCATTCGAATTCTAATACATTCTTTATCATGTTTGACCAGTTTTCTGCTAAAAAAAAATAGCACACAACTGTCCCTCAGACATTAGCAGCCATCAACAACTAACGAATGACAATAGTCTTGATATAATGAAGTTTCTGAATGATACATGAGGAGAATATGTTGGTATAAGAACCATTCCTTTGATACCTAATTTAATGCCTGACAACAAGGTATGATTCATATTATAATTTTAATTATATTTTTAAAAATTAAATGACAATTCAGCTTTACAGACAATGCAAATGTCTATATTGCTGAACGCATCTTTGCTCATGAGTTTTCATTATTAAGTCAAGACTGGGTTTAGGGCATGTACTGAATTCTGACACCAGCTCCCAGAATTATGTCAAACTTCACAAGTTAAGATTATCCTTATTTCAGACACTAGACACAAGCTAGGGAGTCCTTAGGTTGCTCTCATTTCTTATGAGCCGGCTGGAAATACAGGATTCTCATTCCTCCAAGTCTGATCATTCACTAGAAAGATTTACAGAACTCAGCAAAGTATTATGCTATTGATACAGTTTTATTATGGCAAAAGGATAGAAATCAGAATCAGCCAAAAGAGAGATGCATAGCATGAAGTTTGAGAGGGTTCTAAATATGAAGTTTTCATTGTTCCCAGAGACATATTATCTACCTGGCATGCTGATATATGACACTGTACCAAGTGTTTCCAACCAAGGAAACTCACCTAAGCCTCAGTGTCCAGGGATTTTTATTGGGGTTTTATTATATAGACATAGTTGATTAAATCATTGGCCACTTTGCTGAACTCAATTTCTAGCCCCCAACTACTTCCCAGAAAGATCAGGCTTCAACTATCAAATTACATGGTTGGTCTTTCCAGCATATGCTGGGTCATTTTGTTAGCATAAACAATCTAATTGTCCACTATAAGTTGCCTCATTAGCATAAACTTTCAGGTGTAGTAGTCCTAAGCTCCCATCATGAGTAACAAAGACACTACTATCACTCAGGAAATTTCAAGAATGTAGAAGTTACCTTTTAGGAGCTGGGGACAAACTCCCGCAAAATTCTGTATTCCAAGGGTTTATAGGTTACTCCCAGGAAATGGGACCAAGGACTAGCCAAATTCTTTATTACAAAAAAGAGAGAGAGAGATTTTGTGGCTCACACAATTACCTATTTCATATAAAATTCAATATTTCTTAGGTCTACAGAGAATACTGTCGGCATAGTACACTGAGAGTAATAGAATAGATTTAATGTTCAACAGTGATCAGTTTTCTTATATCACCTCTGCTCCAATAACCAATGGCTCAGCAGGAGGACTGAATGTTAAAATAAGAAAGCCTGTATCCAACATGTACCTGTAAGTTGAAAAAACAGCAGAGCATAATATTAGCCCATCATATACAGACTTACAAAGAGTTTCCTTTTACTGTTAAACCTAGCACTTTTCAGGATTTAGGCTTTGATAAAGAATTTTCTTTTTTCTTTTTTTCTTTTTCTGTTAATTATTAAATTTATTTGAGTGACATTAGTTGGTAAAAACTGCAGAGTTTCCAGGTATACAATTCTATATTACATCGTCTATGTATTGCACTATATGCTCACTACCCAGAGTCAGTTCTCTTTCCATTATCATATATTTGTGTCGATAGACTATATTTTTATCTTGTTAGGAAAGGGTCATCTACTTTTCTTTTTTTCATTTTGGCTTTAATTTAATGTATTTTACATTTACTTTATGAAAACATTTGAAGCCTATCTATCCTAAACACAACAGCCTGTTTCTCCTGAGCAAATAGTCCCAAAGTATAGTCATCAAAATAACTAGGAAAAAAATAACTCTCCAGATAGAAAATACAGAGATCCATGAAAGTACGAGAACTATCCAGAAAAAAATCCATCCATAAATGTCTCTATTTTTCATATTACATGGCTTCATACACCCTGGGCAGCCCTCATATACCTATCACCATTTGTTCAGAATCGTCATGGAGCTATGATTCTGTATGCCGTGTATTGATCCCCAACAGCATTCATACATTATGGAAAGAGCTTTTGATAAATCTAAGACCTAGATATTGAAAATTCTGGAGATTAACTTATTTAGCCAGATAACTCTTGATAGAAATGAGTGAACTAACAACAATGTTACTCTTGACAACCACAGGGATAAAGAAGACAATGCCACCAAATAACTGATTTGCTTTTTCTTGGGAATATTCGCATTTTTAAATCAACCAAAGAACTTGAAGATTTACATAACTCCAATATTAGACTACCTATAAAAAGGATTGAGTGAAATTATGTTACAACAAAATTTCTATTGAAATGTAGACAATTAAAGAAAATAGTTCACAAATTTGCATGCTTTTTTCTTAAAACCTGAAACCCAAACCTTGAGTCAGCAAAAGAGTGACTGAGAGGCACCACACACACACACACACACACACACACACACACACACACCCCACACTACCACCACACCACACCACATACACAGCCCTTTATCAGTCAAATAGAAATGCATTAATATAATTCTTTAGTTGTAATCTTATACTCATAATCAATGACCCATTAGTTATTAGCACATATATAAGTTACATACCACATACTAAAGTTACAATATATAATCTTCATTACTGAATTCTTTGAATAAAGTAAATTCTGAGTAAAGTAAATTCTAAATAGAGTCATATAAAATCCCAAGCTGGATTGATATTTCAGCCTCTCCTTTGAGGCACCATTACTCTGATTATCTACCATAGTCCTGTTTGTAGCACATAATAAGAGTAACAATATAATTTTTTATTCGGAATGTGTTTCATGAATTCTCTATGTTGCTTTTTTATATTTTCATCCTAAGGTCCAAGAGTATAATGAATGCTATAATGGTTTGTACATGTAAATACCTAGAATAGTATGTTTGCTTAATAAATCATAAAAAATCATATTAATATGGTCAACAGCATTAAAATTATAGAACCAATTTTCTTCCATACAAAGAAAACTTATCATTCAAAATGCACAGTGAGTAAAGTGATTTTGACTTTCAAAACATACACTTTTTATTCAGCATATGAAATTTAATTTGGTGATTTTTATCTAGCACACTTAGGAGAATTTTAATTTGTGTTCAAAAATAAACTGCACTAGCAAACAAAGTTGTATATTGAAGTCTAGCACATCATAACTGTCTTTCATATTGTCAGAAATGCACTTCTGAAGAATTACTCTATGTAATGTGCAACAATCACTTTTTTATTAGGTTTTGATCAATTATACTGCTTATTTTCCCCAAATTATCAGTCATAAAGGAAAGCCTTCAGCAAAGGAAAAAACCTAAAAAATGTTTTATTGCATCCACATTTTTTTAGAAACCTTAAAAGAAAGCTCACTGATGTTTTTCATTCCTCTATATTCACATGGTTGTCATGACCTCAGTTTCCTTTATTGTTCCAAAAGTAATATATTAACACTCTATATTTCTTGATGTTTTTACTTCATTTTTGCAACACAAAGCCTTCAGTACTGAACAAAGATATCTAATTATCTAAAAAATAAATACCTTTGCATTTATTTGCCAAAAGTCATTTTACAGAAGTGCTTTGTTGTTGCAAATGATAGCCTGTTGGAATACTATTTCTTTTTAATTAAAGACTTGTCTGATTCCTGTGGGACTTTACGACAAGTATAAATAAAATAATACTATCTCAAACCTTTCCCAGCCAAACTGGTTGCAAAATACATAAAGCCCTAAAAGATTAAAAATTGTGTCCAGGGATGAAGAAATCAGGTTTATGAAGACAAATATATACACATTGTGTGTGGGAGACTCTAAAAATGCAATATTACAAATACAGAAATAAGTTAAAGAAGGAGTCAGAGAGAAACCCTACAGTTTCATGTTCATTAGCTTCAAGGTAAATACACTTTATTTCCTAAAAACATATTATATCTATATACGGTATTTATTTTTAAACTGGTAAAATCATCAAGTCTACAATAAATTTTCTATCATATTTCAAAACAATAAAAGTTAAGGATTGAAACCAAACCCCATATGGAAAACAGGGCAAATGCTGCCAGAGGTAAATGTCATGTTGAAAAATAAAGCTTGATCATGAACAAGAAATTGCTAAGCATTAGGATAAAATCTGATTATTATAAAACTGTAACTATCAGCTAGCACTCCCCACCCTTTGAAATCCTAACATTGAGAAAGACCAAATGGCAACTTTTCTCCATTTTGTTTTGGTTTGTTTGTTTAAAATCTAGCCAAAAAAATTGAAATCCACTGCCCTTCCAAATTTCAATAATTCTATGATCATACAGTGAAATCTGAAGTTACACAAACTCTGAAGTTGAAAAGAAAAAAAAAATGAACTTGTTTTGGAGTTCAACTTATGTGCGCCACTCAACAAGAATACATTCTGAGAAATGTGTCTTTGGGCAATTCCATCCTTGTGTGAACATTGTAAAGTATACTTATACAAATCTAGATGGATGGTATAACCTATTACACACCTAGATGATATAGTGTAGCCTATAGCTCCTAGGCTACAGGCCTGTGTAGTATGTTGTGAACAAAACAACAGAAGATTAAATCAAGCACAAGAGAAAATAATGCAATCAGGAGACGCAGTAAAAAGGAGATGTATGAGGCTGCTGTTGGTACAACACAGCATATTGCTTCACAGCAAAATAAGAAGAAAGAGAATACTTTAAAATAATAATAAAAATATAGTATAGTTAATACACAAACCTGTAACTTAGTCTCTTCTTATTATCACATACTCCACTATGCATAATTGTATGTGCTATACTTTTAAATGACTGGCAGCACAGTACATTTGTTTATCCCAGCATCACCACATATACTAAGTAATGTGTTGTGCTATGATATTACAAAAACTATGATATCACTAAGCAATAAGATATTCAACACCATTATAATCATACACCATAACCATGATATATGGTATATATGGTCCATAGTTGTCCAAAATGTCATTTGCAGATTTCCGTAGTCATTATGATTCTGCCTCTTTTACACAAAAATATAATTTAATCATCCTTATACTGAGTTTGCTTATCTGTAGAAGGTGGACACCATTACCACTATCTTAAAGTGGTGGTGTAACAATTAGAGATAACGTACACAAACTGTTTAAAATGTGGGCGATTAAGTATATAGTAGGTTCTAAGACTATAATTGTCAACAGTAGTATTTTCTAGCACTCTGCATAGGATGTTTGACCTCAACCATATATTTAGTAACCAGTGACCAAAGCAATTGGAAACACTAGATATGACTCACGCCTACGGTTAGTGTCATGGGGCTATGGCTACAGTTTTTGTGGCTGTGATTTTTGTCCATGTTTCAAATCAGTTCATCCAGACAGGTTTATTCAAAATATCACATGCAAATGAAGTTCAGAATTCTGCTGAAACATTTTGCCGTATTCTAGTAGAAACCAGAGAGATTTGTGACTTCTACTTAAGATGCAGAAAGCTGAACAGTGTATTGCTTCAAATTTTATAATAAAAATAACAAAAAATGCCAGATACGTAATCAACAAACGTGAAGCTTTCTTTTTTTTTTTAATATGTTTTTATTTATTTATTTTTGACAGAGAGAGAGATACAGAGAGAGAGCTGAACTGGGGGAGCTCCCAGTTCAGCATGTGGTTCCGCACGGGCCAGGGCTGGGATTCAATCCTCGGTCCCTGGCGCTGCAAAGTGAGCGCTTAACCCACTGAGCCATCCTGGCTTCCCCAAATTTTTGTTCTTTTATTTATTTATTTTATTACTGTTTTGACAGAGAGAGAGAGAGAGAGAGAGAGATACAGAGACAGAGAGAGAACTGAACTGGGAGAACTCCCCAGTTCAGCACATGGGTCCGCACTGGCCAGGGCCGGGATTCGATCTTTCGTCCCTGGCACTGCAAAGTGAGCGCTTAACCCACTGAGCCATCCTGGCTTCCCCGTGAAGCTTTCTTAAATCTATTAGAGAGCTGAAGTCTCAGAGCGAACAACTGACCTTAAGAGGGAAAAATCTGCCTCCAAGTAGAAACAGGACAAGAAAATTTGTATGTTCAGGCAAATCTACCTCTACCAGTTCCAAAACAAAATAGTAAGAATAATTCAGGGAAAAAAATAGTTTTATCCCATTTCTAAAGACCAAATACGAGCAGAGATACCACTATAGAGTCCCTAGGAGTGGGAGCCATGAACTCAGGCTGAATTCACCACCTACTCATGGATCCTTCGAAGACGTCACATGACACTCACAAGAAAGACTGGGTAGGGACCTGAGGCCTGAGGAAACCTTCATCATGCAGGTGTTAGAAGGAAAAAGCTTCAGTGCTTGAGAAGAGGCACAAAGTTCTGCACAGACTCTTCCCTCTCATCCTTTCTATGGAAAAAAGAAGTATCTGAGGTTAGAATAGCAGAAACCAAATGTCCTTAGAGCACAGGTGAAGGATGGCAGCTGGGGAAAGGGAATGCAAAAACAATCCTAGGCCTGTGTCCTTGGAACATACTATTAGGTATCTCAGTAAGGTTTGCATTCCTTTTTTTTATAAATTGACAAGGTAATTTTAAATTTCATATGTAGAAGCAAATAAACTGAATTAGCCAAAACAATTAAAAAGAAAACCCATGGGGAAGCCAGGATGGCTCAGTGGGTTAAGCACTCACTTTGCAGCCCCAGGGACCGAGGATCAAATCCCGGCCCCAGCCTGTGCGGACCCATATGCTGAACTGGAGAGTGTCCCCAGTTCAGTTCTCACCGGGGTGAGACCCTGACCCAGTTCCTGCCCTGTGCAGCCCCATTCTCCCCCTTCTCTCTGTCTCTGTATCTCTCTCTGTGTGTCAAAAACAATAAAAATAAATCTTTAAAAAGAAAACCTAAAGTTTAAGGTTCTGAATGATTATTTCTACATGTGTATAGCAGCAATCAAGATAGTTCTGTATTGGAAAAATGATAGACCTGTGGACCAATGGAACTGAATAGAGAGTTTAGAAATAGAAATAGACTTACACATATATGTTCAATTGATTATCAATAAACATTCAAGAAAACTCAATGGAGAAGAAATAGACATTTTTAACAAGTGGTGCTGGAAAAATTGCATAAACCATAGGCAATAAATAACTTTTATTTATGCATCTTACCCCATATATACATTAAATAAAAATTTATCATAGAAGTGATCCATTAAAGAACAGACTGATAAATTGGACTTAACCAAATTTAAAACATCTGCTCTTCAAAAAAAAAAAAAGTTAAACAGTAAAAAGACAATCATAAATCAGAGAAGATATCTACAAATCACTGATAAAAACTGATAAAGAGCTTATATTCAAAATACATTAAGAACTGTCAAGTCAATAATAAGAAACAAAATGGGTAATAAATCTGGATAGAAATTTTACCAATAAAAGATAAAAAAGATGTAAAATAATCACTTCAAATGATGCTCAATATGATCAGTTAGTAGGGAAATGCAAATTAAAACTGAAATGAGAGACCATTACCCTTATATTCTAATGACTGACTAAAATAAATGAAGTGCTAGTAAAGATGCAGAGACTCTAAAACTCTCACATACTTCTGGTAGGAATGCAATAATGACACATTGCTTTGGAAAATATTCAAGTAGTTTCTTATAAAATTAAGCATACACTTACTACATGATCCAGCAATCTTACTTACCTCTTAGTATTTACCCAAGTGAAATGAAAACCTATTTTCACACAATACCTGTACATAATGAGGTACATATGAATAGTCAAGAGGCACCAGTCATATTAAGCAGCCAGGATCAGGAGGCCACTTAATTCCCATGGGCCTGAAGTCCCTCTTACCCATCCAAAGACATCTAGTGACCTGGCATGGGAAAATTCCGTTCACCTCTAGGATCAACCCCTGCAGGAACAAGTAGAAGCCCCAGTGGCAACAGGTAAAATCAAGCAGACCAAAATAACATGGCAAAGGCTCTACAGATTATACTGTTTTTGGAAAGACAGTCCACAACAGACGAGGACGTGCCTGCTAAAACTAATAGTGTGACTGCCTGTAAAATCAAAGTTATAAATAGGACCCAGAATCATTGCCGCTATCACTGGTTTTGTTATTATACTATAGTTTTGCGAAATGTTTTCATTAGGGGAAACTCAAGATCTTTGCATTATTTCTTACAAATGCATGTGAATTTAACATTATCTCAATTAAAATGTCAATTAAAACACATAAATGTTTATACAATAACTTTATTTGTAGTGGTCTCAAATTAGGAAAAAACCCAATGTCCCTCTACTGAGAAATAGATAAAATAATGATGGTGCATTTATAAATAGAAAACCAATCAGCAACAAGAGGAAAAGAAAT